>WNWK01045970.1:0-14501 GCA_009830355.1 Cherax destructor | reverse complement strand
AGCATTCACTTCTCTTACAACTCCATCTATAAATATATTGAACAATCATGGTGACATCACACATCCCTGTCTAAGGCCTACTTTACGAAATAATCTCCCTCTCACCTACATACTCTAACCTGAGCCTCACTATCCTCGTAAAACTTTTCACCACTTTCAATAACCTACCTCCTATTCCATACATTTGCAACATCTGCCATATTCCCCCTAATCATATGCCTTTTCCAAATCCATAAATGCAACAAAACCTCTTTACCCTTATCTAAATACTGTTCCCTATATGTTTCACTGCAAACACTTGGTCTACACACCCCTACACTTCCTAAAGCATCCTTGTTCATCTGCTGTCTTGCTCTCCATCTTACTTTTAATTTTTCAACAATAACTCTACCATACATTTTACCAATACAGTGGTACCCCGGTTTACGATGGTCCCCAAACCCTTTTATGTAAGTTTTTTTTAAATGCTTTTGTAAATGTATTTTTAGGGTCTAAAAGGACTAGTCTATTTACATTATTCCTTGGGGATAAATTCGTTTGTAATGGCACTTGAACAGCATTCTGGAACAAAAATACGTAAACGGGTACATGTACTCAACAGACTTCTTTCCCTATAATTTTCACTCTCTTTTGTCCCCTTTGCCTTTATAAAAGGACTATGCTTGCTCTCTGCTAATCCCTAGGTACCTTTACCCTCTTCCATACATTTATTAAATAAAAACACTAACCTCTAAAACTATATCCCCACATGCTTTTAACATTTCTATCTTTATCCCATCAATCCCAGCTACTTTACTGCCTGTCATTCTACTCACTGTCCACTTTTCCCACACTCACTACTGGTTCTTCCTCACCCCCTATAAGATGTTATTCCTCCTTGCCCTATACACAAAATCACAGCTTCCCTATCTTCATCAACATTTAACAATTCCTCAAAATATTCCTTCATCATCCCGATACCTCTAACTCTCCATTATAACTCTCCTCCCTATTTTTAACTAACAAATCCATTCTTTCCTAGGCTTTCTAACTTATTAATCTCACTCCAAAACTTTTTCTCATTTTTAACAAAATTTGTTGATAGCATATCACCCATCCTCTCATTTGCTCTCTTTTACATTGCTTCACCACTCTCTTAACTTCTCTTTTCTCTAAATATAATCCTCATTCCTTGCATCACTTCTAATTTGTAAAACCTCTCATATGCTAACTTTTTTCTCTCTTACTACTCTTTTACATCACCATTCCACCAATCGCTCTTCTTCCCTCCTGCACCCACTTTCCTGTAACCACAAACTTCTGCTGAATGCTCTAACACTATATTCTTAACCCTTTCGGGGTCGGTGCCGTACTAGTACGTTTACGAGCAGGGTTGGTGCCGTACTAGTATGCGTAAATTCTAGCGGCTTCAAATTAAGCGGGAAACAGCTGGTAGGCCTAGGGATGAGAGAATGGTTCTGCGGTCAGTGTGCGCAGTAGGAAAAAATCAGGCACCCGGTGATGCATTGTGGAACACCATTTCAGTACACCTTCTCCACCATGCCTCGCAGCAAAAACACCTTACTCCTTGGCGATGGGACACTTTTATTCATCAGTGACAGTTCTAACAGTGATGGGGTGTCAGTGAAAGTGACTTTCAAGGTTTTGGGCGGTTGTGACCGAAACTAGTGACCATAATACTGGTATAAGTGAGGAAAACCCAGGCGACCCACAGCCGTCCCCCCTCTGGTGCTGTGGCGTCTTGTTCACGGCCAGTTGTACCAGAACAAGGCGGAAACTCCCTATTTACTCATATCCCGACTCAGATGTGAGCAATGGTGATGATACTGATAGTGACTATGAACTCCAAGCCCTTCGAAATAGTTCCAGTAGCGCGAGTGAAGGGAATATTCACCAGTGAAGCGTCAGTATATCGTGGTATATGCGATCTGGTAGTGTGCCATATGTTCTTCCAAGGGTTAAGTACATCTCGGAGTACATCCGTGGGCGTACAACAGGAAGTGATAGTGAAAATGAAGATGATACGTTGCAATTGGTATGAGAAATTTCATGCAACTGGTAGTGGTGGTGGTGCCGCCGCCCAGGGACCAGCAGTGGACCATGCTGGCACCCACGCCACTGAGTCAGCTCAGTTACAACAAGGCAACCCTCACCCACCCACCAACCCCACAACTACAACTTCCACTTCCACAACCCCCACAACCACCTGTAAATATCCAGTACCCACCAACGGAGCCGCACCTGGGATTGGCAGGGCTGACAATTTTATTCTAAATCTCATTAGTTTGATGAAAGTCACAGTGGATTACGCCCATCTTGTCCACTTGGGAACAATGCCACTGAACTGGAATGTTTCCAGTTATTCTTTGTGAACCCTGATAGACATTATTATCAGGAAAGCAACAGATACTGATTACACAATGGCAAAACGATTCTTTCACCAAAATCAACTGTGGCAGAGATGTATCTTTCTTTCCACACTAATGCTTATGCCACATGTGTATAAGCACTGTATCAAATCATATTGGTCAACAGACAGATTGATTGCAACACCAGCTTTCAGTGATATTATACCAGTGAATCGATTTGTGCTACTTCTAAGCATGTTACATTTCTCAGACAAAACCAGGCCTGACAGAACCGACAGGTTATATAAGATTAGGAATGTGTTTCTGTATCTGAAAAGAAATTCAATATGTATTTTTATCCCTTCAGGAAGCTTGTTATTGAGTCACTGATTCTGTTCAAAGGTGACTGTCATTCAAGCAGTATATACAAAGCAAGAGGAAACGCTTTGGTATAAAGTTGTTTGTGCTTTGTGATTGCTACAGTGGTCTTGTATTGGATATTATTGTGTACACTGGAAGTAATATATTGAAAGATACCAGGAAGTTACTGGGTATCTCTGGTGATGTGGTTAGAACAATGATGGAACCATATCTTGGCAAGGGACATATATTATATACTGATAACTGGTACACAAGCCCCTCCCTCAGTGACTTTTTGCGAGTGAACTTGACAGATGTGTGCGATACAGTGCGTACAGGTTCAATGCAGGCACTCGTAGAGGTGAGGTGCAGGCGTTTGCTGCAAATGATATCATGGCATTTCGGTGGCATGACAAACGAGATGTCACACTGTTGTCATCAATTCACCCTATTGAAATGGCAGACAGTGGCAGGGTGAATAGAGACTGATGAACCCATTCTAAAACTTGCAGCTGTGATGGACTACACTCTCAATATGCATTCAGTGGACAAATGTGACATGCAGATTGGGTTTGCTGATTGTGTTAGAAAGAGTTATGTGGTACATAAAACTCTTTTTCACATTCTGGACATTTCCATGCTCAATGCTTATAATGTTTATAAGTTGAAGACCACAAACAAACCACCATATGGCAAATTTTGTTTGTCTGTTATCAGGCAAATAATCACCAAGTACCAAGAAACACCACCTGCAATAGAAAACCGCCCACGAAATTACCAACAACTACCCTCTCGTCTGAGGCTTGGTGGTGAACACTTCCTAACAAAACTGCCTGCTACTGCTTGCAAGAAAAGGCTCAGAAGAGGTGTTATGTCTGTGCACATACAAAAAGCGCCACAGCAACGCAAAGACACTCGTTTATGTGTGTGGAATGTGAAACACTATTGTGCATGGAATCATGTTTCAGAGACTTCCACAGGCTGCAGAAATTCTAGAAACATCTGCAGTGACTCAATATGTGTATATATGATTGAACAATAGTTATAAACATAATTGTACATTGTACATTGTTGTAAATATGTTTTGTAAACAAACTATGATAACAAACTTTGTGGCATTATTTTATAAGAAATAGCGAGTGAATATTTGAAAAACAGCACTTATATTGGTCTCACAGTCCATAAAAGTTATTTGAAAAAAAAAAAAATTAAATTTCATAAGAAAACAACTTCAAAAAAAAAAAAAAAAAACGATTACCGGCCAACCGGAAGTCGCCGATGTTGCTGTCACCGGATCATTTTGGGTCAACTTGAAGCCTCCATATCTCCGTAAGTATTGATCGCAAAAAAATTTTGTTTAGCTATTTAGATTCAGAAAAAAAACTATCATTTCATAAGAAAAAATAATTTTTTTTTCCGAATATTTTTCGACCCCAGGAACACTTTCCTCAGAAGGCCTGTCGACCCCAGGGTTAAACCAAACAGACTGGGGTTTAGGGAAACCTTACTCATCCTCTGAAATATTGGCAAAAATCAAATATTTCTGCTACTTTGAGCTCAATTTCAAGCTACTTTCAGTCTTGAACCCAATCAAAATCATCTTTATTTTAGTAATATGTCTTCCATTCTATCAATTGATATAAAGAAACAGTCAATAAAACCATAAAAAACATCCAAGTAAACACTACAAAGTTGCTATTTTAAACCATACACACAGTCATTGTTTTGATTTCCCATCATGCACCATATGGAGCAGGAATTTTTTTATGTGGTGCACACTCACTATACAGACCCATTCTCTCATATCTAGGCCAAAATTCACCACTCACAGCTTATCTGAGTGAGCTGACCTCATGATGTAGTATTATGTCAGAAACCCTGGCATCAATTACAGTGGACCCTTGCTATTCGAACACTCCAAACTCACCCTTTTATGTAAGTTTATTATTGTAAGTGCTTTTATAAGTGTATTTTTGGGGGTCTGAAATGGACTAATCTAATTTACATCATTCCTTATGGGAATAAATTCGTTTGGTAACAGCATTTGAACTCAATGCACATAAAAGGCACGAAAATTTGGAATTCATTACCTGTCATTGCCAAAGAAACCCTACCTGTACCCCAATTCAAAACGATGCTAAAAAACCACCTCCTCACCCAAAGATAATTGCTCCATATCAACCATTCCCAGCAAAGTAGAATAATCACTTAACGTAACTGCAATGCAATTAATTGTTTTAAATTGTTTTAAATTGTTATCTCACTCAATTAGTTGCATTGCTGCAATAAATTGCTACAATTAATTGATATGTTCAACTTGTATTCAAACTTTAAAACTTAGATAAGCAACTTTACTTATTTTATAAATTATCAACCATAACTTTTTATCATTTTATTATTACTATTGCTTTATTTGTTTAATTCTGATTTAATTAATTGTATAATGAAACAAAGTACAAAACATAAGTTCAAATTGCTAGCTTAAATACTCACCTTTGCTGATTATCATACTATCTACAGAATTTTATCAATCTAGTTATAAGTTAATTTTAAGTCTGCCAAAATCCCCTGACATACTAGGGGACTTTTAGATGTCAAACACTTCATGAATCTCAATAACCAATTATGTAATTCTTTTGTATCTTGTGTCAAATAAATTAATTATTATTCTTATTATTATTATTATTATAATGAAGAATGTTCGAATAGCGAGGTCCACTGTACATAGTTCTACATGATGGACAGTGAAAGGGTTAAATGTAGACAAGTGTTCTAAGCCTGGGAAAAGAGAATAACCATGGCACTTATAAACTTAATGTAGATATCAATCACTCTGAATGCAAAAAAGATTTAGGAGTTCTGGTTAGAGGTAATCTAAAGCCGAGACAACAGTGAATGGGTGTTAGCAATAAAGATAATAGAATTGTTGACTTATATCAAGAAGTATAAATAATAGGAGTCTCAGGTTATATTTCAACTTTATATATCCTTGGTAAGGTCTCATTTAGATTATGCTGTGCAGTTCCGGTCACTGTATTACAGAACGGACATAAATGCACTGGAGAACATAGAGAAGGATGACAAAGCTGATCCCGTGTATCAGAAATCTTTCTTACAAGGCCAGACTGAGGACACTAAATCTGCACTCTCTGGAATGGCAGAAAATTAGGGATGATATAACTGATGTGTATAAATGGAAGACAGGAATAAATAAGGGGATATACAGGAGTTGGATAAAATAATATGAACACCTTGTTCTATAATATAACATTTGTTATTTTCAACAAGGAGTCGGTCCTTCACTTGCAGTTAAAACAGCACCGATTCATCAAGGAAGTGATTCATGAAGCATTTGAACAGTATCCAGGGAAATTTTGAGCAATTCCTCAAGCAAAACCTGCTGTAACTCTTCCAAAGATGACGGTGGAGGAAATAGATTCCTGACTTGCTGTTCCCATTGACCCCACAGATGCTCGATAATATTTAGATCCAGCAACTGTAGGGGTCAATCCAAATGTTCGACTTCACTTTCATGTTCTTCATTCCAATTTCAAACAACTCTAGTGGTGTGAATTGGTGCATTATCATCTTGGAAGATAGCAAAAAAAAAAGGGGCCTGTAACACATTTAAATTGATTATTCAGTCATTCGATAGTTTGATAGTTCAGTCAGAAGGTGTTCATGCTATTTTGTCCAACCCCTTTAAATAATGTGTTAAAAAAATCTAACCAAGACAGGACTTGCAATAACGGGTTCAAGTTGGAAAAATTTAGGTCTAGAAAGGATATAGGAAAACTCTGGTTTGGTAATAGAGTTGTGGATGAGTGGAACAAACTCCCAAGCAGCATCACTGAAGTGAAAATTTTGGGTAGCTTTAAAAATAGGTTAAAAAAGTACACAAATGGGTGTGAATTGAGCCTGCCTAGCATAGGCCACCAGGCCTGCTGCAGTGCTCTTTCTTTATGTTCTTATATATCCTGTTACTCTTTTGCATAATCAAAGTTAAAAAATCTACACAAATAACCCACACATAGGAGAGTGAAGCTTACAACAACATTTTGGTCCAACTTGGACCATTAACAGTCACTCTAATACAAAAAAGATGTTCACGTAGGTTTGCCAGGACGGGTCCTGGCCTGGGTCTTCCCCACGTGGTGACCCAGCAGTGGTTCCCAAAGGAGTGCTGGGGATGATACGAGTGATGTACCATTTACAGCCCTATGGCAGGGGCATGATGAGCATTCATGTAAAGTGGTGTACTGTTTACAGCCCTATGGCGGGGGCAGTCCTATGACAAGGGTGCGGTGAGTCTTCTTCAGGTCAAGTGAAGTACTGCTTACAGCCTTATAGCAAGGGTGCAGTGAGCTGTCTTTATGTCAAGTAGAGTACCACTTACAGCCCTATGGTGGGGCCAGCCCTTTGACAAGGGCATGGTGACTCAACTCCAATTGAGCCATTCCTGGCACTCAGGCCACAGTCAAGTGCCAAAACGCCTCAGGAGACTCTGTGGAGGTGTGTTGAACACCTAACATCTGCTTTTTATTTTTTGCCACAAAAGAGAGAGGGAGTCAATATATATAGTCGAGCTGAACAAGAACGGGACCAAAAAAGGATGGAAAAGAAGTAGTGGTAGTGGTGAGGCTGGTAGTGGAAGTAGTAGTGGTAGGAAAAAGTAGGGAGAGTATTGTTAGTGGAACAAGAAATAGAAAGGGGAGTGAAGGGAGGCAAAAGTAAAAGTAGCAACAGTACATAGTAGGAATGGGGTCAGTCAAAGGACAAGAAAAAGGAGCACTGCAGGAGAGCTAAGGGCCCACATGGGGTAAAACCAAAAAGACAGCGGGTAAAAAACTGAAGGACAGAACACACTTTGCAGAAGAAAGGAAAACAAAGAAAAAAAGGACAAAAGGAAAGGAGAAGAGGTAGAGAGAGAAGAGGAGAAGAAAGGATCAGGTTAAGTCACGCGTCTTCTGAAGTTTGGAGCATTTGACAATGTAATGAGAAAGGAAGGCATCTACAGAGACAAAGCCACGACTAAGATTCATACAAGGAAAGTTGTATATAAGAGAGGATTCAACAAGATGGTGATTGTGATGGCTAGACATAGTGTAGACAGTTTTAGCAGAAGACCGGTCAATAGGATGACTTTGATCTCTAACATGACAGAAAAGAGCATTACAGGTTCTCCTCACTTAACGACTTACTCATTTAACGACCGCTCGGACTTATGACCAGCTCTCTGACCAGTATGCATACCTAAGTAATGTATATTGAGCTGATTTCCTCTATTCTGTTTATTACAATATACAGTACACTACTGTATAAACATTTTAAAAATATACTAAAAATATTATAAATGGTACAAAGGTGACATTAAAACAATATCTAAAGATGGCTGACACAAACCCACTACCAGTATAGTATGCTCCTTGCTTAACGACCAATTCGTTTACCGACCTACTCTTAGGAATGGAACTCCGTCGTTAAGTGAAGAGAGGCTGTATTAGTGTCAGCAAGCCTAACACTTTTTTTGTGTTCCTTGAGTCTATCAGAAATAGAGTGGCCAATTTCTCCAAAGTATTGAAGAGGACAAGAGGAGCATGAAATAGAGTAGACAACATGGGCATCTATAGTAGGAGGAGAGGTATGAACTAGATTACTGCAAAGGGTGTTAGTTTGACAAAAAATAAGTTTGATGTCTAAGGAATGGAGAGAGTTGCTGAGATTATGAAGACTGAAAATACAGAAAAGGCAGAGAATAGAAGATTTCACCGGAGTAGAGAGTTTGGGAAAGAAGAAAGTTCGTTTAGCACATGAGAAGGCTCGAATTATGAAACGTGGAAATTTCCGATTCAAGGAACTGAGGTGTCATAAATGCAGAAGGAACAGAGAAAGAGAGAAATAAGAACACTTTTCTTGACAGAGGGAGCATGGTAAGAAAAGTAGTGAAAGTACATGCCACTGAGCATAAGCCTGCAATAAACGAAAAAAGAAAAGCCTATAGCCAAGCGATGGACATGTACATCAAGGAAAGGAAGCAAAGAGTTAGATTCCCATTCAGCTTTAAACTTGATGGAAGGAGCAAGATTGTTAAGGGCACTACTACTGCCACTATCAGCCTTACCATTACCACTACTTCTTTTCCCTCCTCTCTTGGTCCCATCACTGTCCAGCTCGCATATACATACTGGCTCCCTCTCTCTTGTGTTAGTGTGACTTTGTAAATGGTCCAACTCAGATGAAATGTTGTTATAAGCTCCTCTCTGCTATGTACGGGTTATTTGTGTATTGTTCCAGTCACGGTATTGTGCCTTTTTGTTCCTTATACAGTACCTACTTCATATAGTGTGTGCATCAGTATAATTAATAGACTTGCTCCTTACTACTCTTATTGTTATTATTAAAAATGTAAGGGAAATGATACTTTTTCATTTTTTATTTAAATAAAACTATTAACATGAATTAAACAGCTTATATTTGCAAAAGCATTCTGGTAGTCAATCTCAAAGCAGTGAGATAGACACAGAGACCCTCAGGTCATTGCAACCCTGAACCTTTTCAGTAGATGTCACATAGAACTATGTCATTGAAGCCAGGCTCCCTAACATAGTTCTATGTCATGAGCTCAGCTCACTCAGATAAGCTTTAACCCTTAAACTGTCCACACGTAGATATACGTTCACTCGCATAGCTGACCGAATATTTTGAGAAAAAAATAAATTGTTCTTTTTCTTTAAAATGAAGAGTGCATTTTGTTTGTCATTCCCACATTTTGTAATACTGCACGCACTGAGTGCACAGATCCATTTTCTAATCTCTAGGCAACTCAGGCTTATCGTGGCAAGGTTAAAAGCATTTGAAAAAAAAACGTTGATCTACGTTCGGAGCAGTACGTGAGCAAACGTATATCTACGTGTGGACAGTTTAAGGGTTAAGTGGTAAATTTTGGCCTAGGTATGAGAGAATGGGTCTGTGCAGTGAGTGTGCACAGTAAAAAAAACATCCTGCCCCACATGGTGCATGATGGGAAAAGCAAAACTCTGACCATGTGTTTGGTTTAAAAGTGAACTTGAGGTATTTTCTAGGACAGTTTTTATGGTTCTATTGACTGTTTCTTGGTATCAATTGATAGAATGGAAGACATACTACTGAAAAAAGAGAAGATTTTGCTTGCTTTCAGGACTGGAAGTAGCTTGAAATTGGGTTAAAAAGAGTGAAAATATTAGATTTTTGCTGATTTTCCTGAGGATTATGTTAGGCTCTCCTAAACCCCTAGTCTGTTTTATGGGCTTTTAATAGGTCTGATTCAATTATTGGGAGGCCTTAAACCATGACAAATCATTCCTGGTTATATCTGATAATCTGGGATATAGAGTAAATCTTATATTTTTGTGTGATTATGAATTCAAAATGAAAGACAAGTAAAATAAATATAAGAGAGGCCTGGAAACATGATGAACCCTTTTGGGGTCGGTGCCATACTAGTACGTTTTACGAGCAGGGGTTGGTGCCGTACTAGTACGCGTAAATTCTAGCGGCCTCAAATTAAGTGGGAAACAGCTGGTAGCCCTACATATGAAAGAATGGGTCTATGTGGTCAGTGTGTGCAGTATAAAAAAAATCCTGCACCACACTTTGCAGTCTATTTTCGTATGGTATTTATTGATGTATTCTCGTTTTCTTGGTCTAATGTGATAGAATGGAAGATATATTACAGAAATAGAGATGATTTTGATTGGTTTGACAATGACAAGTACCTTGAAATTGAGCTCAAAGTAGCGAAAATGTTCGATTTTTGCCGATGTTCAAGAGTAAACAAATCACACCATGCGTCCAATACACATCAACTGGCGAGTCTAATATTCTTGCACAAGTGCGCTGATATTATTTATACCATTTTTACAATGATGCAGTTGTATACATAAGAGTAAATCTTCAATTTTCAAAATGGAAAGCAAAAGTAATGTAAGAGGGCCTGAGACATGACTAATGCACAGAGAAGATGTTATTTTAGTGCCAGGACTGTCTGCCTTGTTTATTCTGGACCCTATTTTGAAATTGGCATCGTTTGAAATTTGTGTAAAATTGGCCAAATTGTCATTTTCTGACCACTATTTTGGGTAGTTGAAATTGGTAAATACTAGGTGGTTTCTTGTACTCAATCGATAGAAGAAATGGAGTTCTAGCGAAATAGCTATGATTTTAGTGGACTGGGACATTGGATTGGCCAAAAATAGGGCTCAAAGTGGGTGAAATCGCCGATGTGTAAACATCTTCGAGACCGATAAATTCGCGAGAGCATAATTCCGTAAGTTTTCATTCAAATTTCAAACTTTTGGTGTCGTTATGATCGAAAAAAGTTTCTCTATTATTTCATAAGAAAAATATAATTTTTTTTCCAAAAAATTTTTGACCCTGAGAACGTGTTTCCGAGAAGGCCTGTCGACCCCCAAAGGGTTAATGAGCAGAGGAAATGTTATTTTAGTGCCAGGAATATCTACATTATTTTTGCACTCTATTTTTAAATTGGCAATTTCAAAACAGGGTCCAGAATAAACAATGCAGGCATTCCTGGCACTAAAATAACACTTCCTCTATTCATTAGTTATGTTCCCAGGCTTTACTTTGAGCTCAATTTCAAGCTAATTTCAGTCCTGAAACCAATCAAAATTATCTCTATTTCTGTAATATATCTTCCATTCTATCAAACAAGACTAAGAAACTGAAAATACAACCATACAAAACCATACAAAAATACACCGCAGTCACTGTTTTAAACCAAAAACATGGTCGCGTTTTTTTCTCATTATGCACTGTGTGCTTCAGGATTTTTTATATGGTGCACACTTACCACATCGACCCATTCTCTCATAACTAGGCCCAAATTTACTGCTCACAGCTTATCTGAGTGAGTTGAGCTCATCACATAGTACTATGGCACAGCCAGTGAACTCAAAGGCGAACAGTAGTACTATGGCGGCACAGTTAGCGAAAGGGTTAAGGAAGAATTTTCTGTGGAGACAGAAAGGACTCCAGCAAAATGGGATGGTAGGTTACACCAACAAGTGCTGGACACACTACATACAACCGAGGAGGAGGTGAGGAGGCTGCCAAATGAACTAGGTACGTTCCTCAAAGGCGGTGGGACCGGACAACATCTCTCCATGGGTCCTGAGAGAGGGAGGGAGCAGAAGCACTGTGTGCACCACTAACAACAACCTTCAAGACATCTATTGAAACAAGGCAGCTACCCGAGGTGTGGAAAACAGCAAATGTAGTCTCAGTTTTTAAGAAATGAGACAGATAAGCAGCATTAAACTACAGACCACTGTCACTGATATGTACAGTATACAGAGTCATGGAGAAGCTTATCAGGAGAAGAGTGGTGGAGCATCTAGAAAGGAATGGGATCATATCTGACAACCAGCACAGCCTCAGGGATGGAAAATCCTGTGTCACAAACCTACTGGAGTTCTATGACAAGATAACAGAGAAAATACAGGTGAGAGACAGAGAGAGATGGGCATATTGCATTTTCTTGGACTGTAAGAAGATTTTTGAAATAGTACCAAACAAGAAACTGGTACAAAAGCTTTAGGAGCAGGCAGAAATAACAGGAGAAGCACTGCAATGGATCAGAGAATACCTGACAGGAAGGAAATAATGAATGATGGTACGTGGCGAGGTGTTGGAGAGAGCGCATGTTTCGAGCGGGTTTCCACACGGGTCAGTCCTAGGGCCGGTGTTCTTTCTTGTATATGTGAATGATATAACTGAAGGGATAGGCTCAGAGGTGTCCCTGTTTGAAGACAACGTGAAACTAATGGGGAGAATACAGGTAGAGGAGAATCAGGTAAGTTTACAAGGAAATCTGGACAGGCTGCAAGCCTGGTCTGACAAATGGCTCCTGGAGTTTAACCCTTTCAGGGCCCGTGCCGTAGTTCTATGGCTTTGAGTTGAGGGTCCAAACCGTAGTTCTACGCCATGAGCTCAGCTCACTCAGATAAGCTGTGAGCGGTAAATTTGGGCCTAGATATGAGAGAATACATCTATGTGGTAAGTGTGCACCACATAAAACAAATCCTGCAGCACACAGTGTATAATGAGAGAAAAAACTGAGACCGTAATTTTCATTAAAACAGCAACTTTGCAGTGTTTTTTCGTATGCTTTTTATAGTTGTATATTTGCGATTTCTTGGTATCATTTGATAGAATGGAATATATATTACAGAAATAGAGATGATTTTGATTGGTTTTAGTACTGGAAATGGCTTGAAACTGAGCTCAAAGTAGCGGAAATGTTAAATATTTGCCGATGTTCAAGAGTAAACAAATGACCTCACACGTCTAATACGAGCCAGCTGGTGGGTCTAATATACGTTCACAAATGTGGTGATATTATTTATACAATTATTACAATATTGCATAACAGTAAATCTTCCATTTTTTGGTTTGAATAAAAATTCATTGTGAATAAAATATCAAAATGGAATTCATTTGTAAAGATTGAAAACGTAACTAATGAACAGAGGAAATGTTAGTTTAGTACCAGGAATGCCTGCATTGTTTATTCTGCGCCCTATTTTGAAATTGGAATATTTTGAACTTTGTGTTAAATTGGCTAAATTACCAATTTCCGATCACTTTATTTTGTAGTTGAAACAGATGACTGGGCGATTTCTTGTGCTCAATCGATAGAATAGAAGTAATACTAGCGAAATAGCTAAGAATTTGGTCGACTGGAATAATGTAATTGGCCTAAAATGGGAGTCAAAGTCGGCAAAATCGCCGATGTGTAAATATCGCTGACGCATCAAATTTTGCGAGAGCATAATTTTGTCAATTTTTCATCAAATTTCGTACTTTTTGTTTTATTACCTTCAGAAAAAGATTCTATACCATTTCATAAGAAAAAATAACAAAAACTTTTCTTGAAAATTCTTGGACCCTGGTGCACACTTTGAAATTTGGCCTCTGGACCCTGAAAGGATTAACCCCACCAAGTGCAAAGTTATGAAGCTTGGAGGACAAAGAAGACTGCTGACAAAGTACAGGCTAAGGATATCTGCAAACCTCACTCAACTAAAAGAATCCTGGAGTGAGTCTCATACTGAGTACATCCCCTGAGGTGCACATCAATCAAATAACTGCTGCAGCATATGGGTGCCTGGCAAAGCTAAGAATAGCATTTCAAAAGCTGAGTATATAGCAGTGCAATAATTTGCAACAAGACTAGTCCTGGAGCTAAGGGGTATGTCCTATGAGGAGAGGTTAAGGGAACTCAACCTGATGACACTGGAGGGTGGGAAGGATAGGAAAGACATGGTAATGACATACAAAATATAGTGAAGAACTGACAAGGTGAACAGGGACATTATGTTTCAGAGATGGGACACAGGAACATGGGGACACAACTGTATGGTGAAAACTCAGATGAGTGATAAGGATGTTAGGAAGCATTTCTTCAGCCTCAGAGTTATCAGGAAGTGGAACAATCTGGAGAGTAAAGTAGTGGAGGCAGGATCTATACATAGCTTTAAAAAGAGGTATGATAAGGCAGGGAGAGTGGACATAGTAGTGACCAGCAAAGAAGTGGGGCCAGGAGCTGTGAATCGACCCCTGCAACCTCATGTAGGTGAGTACATATAGGTAAGTAAACACTGACAAAATAAATACACAAAAAACAAACACACACACACACACACATACACACACACACTCACACTTACACACACACACACACACACACACACACACTCACACTCACACTCACACACACACACACACACACACACC
>WNWK01045969.1:0-14501 GCA_009830355.1 Cherax destructor | reverse complement strand
CATTAAAAATCAAAAAAATAATTTTTTTAAAGAATTTTATTTTTTTCGAAAAACATAAAAATTAAAAGCTAAAAAAATTCAAAAATCGTATTTTATTGCATATTTAGTTTTAGAGCGGTTTGAGTTTTTAAAAAACCCTTTTTTTTACAAAATACAATTTTCACACTTTTAAAAAATTTTTTATAAATTGAAATTTATGGGAAAAGTAAGAAAAATTTTTATGTTTTTTTTACAGGTATTTTTAAACAAAAAAAATAGTTTTTCAGAAAACCTTAAAATCCAAATCGTAAAAATGCAAAAAATTTTTATAGTTTTTTAATTTTTTAATTATTTTTTTAAAAAAAACCCTTAAAAATTAAAAAAATAATTTTTTAAAAAATTTTTTTTCAAAAAATACTAAAATTTAAAAAAGTGAAAATTGCTAAATCGATTTTATGGCATATTTCACGTTTTAGAGGGTTTGGGTTTTTCAAAACTCTTTTTTACTAAAATACTTAATTTTCAACTTTTAAATAAATTTCTCTAAAAATTTTGGGGGTTTTATGGGAATTCCCAAAATTTTACAAAAAATTTTTCCAAAAAACTTAAAAATCCTTAATCGTCAAAAATGCAATAAAAAATTTTATAGTTTTTTAATATTTATAATTATTTACATTTTTTAAAAAAAACCCCTTAAAAAAATCAAAAAAAATTCAATATTTTTAGAATTTTTTATATTATTTTCAAATATAATGAAATATTAAAGCTCAGAAAATATTAAAATCGTATTTTATTGCATATTTGACGTTTTAGAGTGGTTTGAGTGCTTCTCTGGAAAACTCATTTTTTAGCTAAAATATTTACATTTTAAACTTTTAAATAGAATTTCTACTGCAATTGAAATTTATAGGAAAAGTAAGCAAAATTTTATGATTTTTTTTTAGAAGCTTATATAGGTAATTTTTTTCAAAAAAATAGTTTTTCAGAAAACCTTGAAAATGCCTTAAAATCACAAAAATGCAATAAAATCAAGTTTTATAGCATTTTTGAATATTTATTAATTTTTTACATATTTTTAAAAATCATATTAAAATCAAAAAAAATCAATATTTTTAAGAATATTTATATTATTTTCAAAAATACATGAAACTTTAAAAAAGCTCAGAAAAATGTGCTATAATCGATTTTATGGCATATTTCGACGTTTTAGAGCGGTTTGATGCTTTTCTGACAAAACTCTTTTTTTAGCTAAAATACTTAGATTTTCAAATTTTTAAATAGAATTTCTACTGCAATTGAAATTTATGGGAAAATTAAGCAAAATTTTATGATTTTCTTTTAGGAAGCTTACTTACAGGTATATTTTAACTAAAAAATAGTTTTTCAGAAAACCTTGAAAATGCCTTAAATCGTCAAAAATGCAATAAAATCAAGTTGTATAGCATTTTTAATATTTATTAATTATTTACATATTTTTAAAATCATATTAAAAATCTAAAAATCAATATTTTTATAGAATATTTCATATTATTTTCAAAAATACATGAAACTTTAAAAAAGCTCAGAAAATTTGCTAAAATCGCATTTTATGGCATATTTCGACGTTTTAGAGCGGTTTGATGCTTTTCTGAAAAAACTCATTTTTTAGCTAAAATACTTAGATTTTCACACTTTTAAATAGAATTTCTACTGCAATTGAAATTTATGGGAAAAGTAAGCAAAATTTTATGATTTTCTTTTAGGAAGCTTACTCATAGGTATATTTTAACTAAAAAAATAGTTTTTCACAAAATCCTTGAAAATGCCTTAAATCGTCAAAAAATGCAATAAAATATCGTTTTATAGTATTTTTTAATATTTATTAATTATTTACATATTTTTAAAAAATCCCATTAAAAATCTATAAAAATCAATATTTTTATAGAATATTTCATATTATTTTCGAAAAATACATGAAACATTAAAAAGCTGGGAAAAATGTGCTAAAATCATATTTTATTGCATATTTCGACGTTTTAGAGCGGTTTGAGTGCTTTTCTGGCAAAACTCATTTTTTAGCTAAAATACTTACATTTTCACACTTTTAAATAGAATTTCTACTGCAATTGAAATTTATGGGAAAAGTAAGCAAAATTTTATGATTTTCTTTTAGGAAGCTTACTTACAGGTATATTTTAACTAAAAAAATAGTTTTTCAGAAAATCCTTGAAAATGCCTTAAATCGTCAAAAAATGCAATAAAATCAAATTTTATAGCATTTTTGAATATTTATTAATTATTTACATATTTTTTAAAAATCCCATTAAAAATCTATAAAATCAATATTTTTATAGAATATTTCATATTATTTTCAAAAAATACATGAAACATTAAAAAGCTCAGAAAAATGTGCTAAAATCGCATTTTATGGCATATTTCGACGTTTTAGAGCGGTTTGATGCTTTTCTGACAAAACTCATTTTTTAGCTAAAATACTTAGATTTTCACACTTTTAAATAGAATTTCTACTGCAATTGAAATTTATGGGAAAAGTAAGCAAAATTTTATGATTTTCTTTTAGGAAGCTTACTCATATGTATATTTTATCTAAAAATAGTTTTTCAGAAAATCCGTGAAAATGCCTTGAATCGTCAAAAAATTCAATAAAATATCGTTTTATAGCATTTTTTAATATTTATAAATTATTTACGTATTTTTAAAAAATCACATTAAAAATCTATAAAAATCAATATTTTTATAGAATATTTCATATTATTTTCGAAAAATACATGAAACATTAAAAAGCTCAGAAAAATGTGCTAAAATCGTATTTTATTGCATATTTCGACGTTTTAGAGCGGTTTGAGTGCTTTTCTGGCAAAACTCATTTTTTAGCTAAAATACTTACATTTTCACACTTTTAAATAGAATTTCTACTGCAATTGAAATTTATGGGAAAAGTAAGCAAAATTTTATGATTTTCTTTAGGAAGCTTCTACAGGTATAATAACTAAAAAATAGTTTTCAGAAAATCCTTGAAAATGCCTTAAATCGTCAAAAAATGCAATAAAATCAAATTTTATAGCATTTTTGAATATTTATTAATTATTTACATATTTTTAAAAAATCCCATTAAAAATCTATAAAATCAATATTTTTATAGAATATTTCATATTATTTTCAAAATACATGAAACATTAAAAGCTCAGAAAATGTGCTAAAATCGTATTTTATTGCATATTTGACGTTTAGAGCGGTTTGTCTTCGAAAACATTTTACTAAAATACTTAGATTTCACACTTAAAAAATTCACAATTGATATGGGAAAGTAGAAATTTATGATTTTCTTGAACCTATAGTATATATCAAATAGTTTTCGAACCAATTTGAATCAAATCAATAAAATATGTTTTATAATTTAATATTTTAATTATTTACATTTTAAACATAAAAATTAAAAATCAATTTAATTAAAACTAAACATTAAGTAAAATAATTTTTTATTGCATATTTATTAAGGTTGCTTTAAACTCATTTAGCAAAATCTTACATTCACACTTAAATAAATTACCAATTGAATGAATTAAAATTTAACTAAAATATTTCAGAAATCTGAATCTATGTCAAATGCAAAACATTAATTGAATATATAATACATATTTAAAATCATTAAATCTATAATCAATATTTTAGAATATTTATATTATTTTCAAATCATGAAATTAAAGCTCAGAAAATGAATCGATTTATGGCATATGACGTTGAGTTTGAGCTCCAAACTTTAGCTAAAACTTAGATTTACTTAAATAAATTTAATGAAATTTAGAAAACAAAATTTTTGTTCTTGGAAGCTTTATATATATTATCAAAATTTTTCAACTAATCTTATCAAATGAATAATAAGTTTTATAGATTTTTAATTTATTTTATTTACATATTTAAATCCCATTAAATCTATAAAAATCAATATTTTTATGAGATTTTCGAAATTAAATAAATGAGAAATGTGTAATTATTTTATTGCATTTTCAGAGTTTCTTCTAAAACTATTTGCAAATACTATTTCACCTTTTAAATAAATTTCTTTCAATTGAAATTATAAATAAGCAAAATTTTAACTAAAATAGTTTTCAAAATTTTAAAAACTTAAATTGTCAAATGCAATAAAATATTATAGATTTTAATATTTATAATATTTACATATTTAAAATCATTAAAATCAAAAATAATATTTAATTTTATATTTCAAAATAATGAAACATTAAAGTAGAAAGCAAATTTTTGATATTTCGACGTTTGTTTATGCTTTTCTGGCAAAACTCATTTAGCTAAATCAATTTCCTTTAAATAAATTCTGCAATTGAAATTTATGGGAAATAAGTTTTGATTTTCTTTGAATACTAGGTATATTTATCTAAAATAGTTTCAGAAAATCTAAAATTAATCAAATAATAAATAGTTATAATAAATTTATTATTTACTATTTAAATCATAAATCTATAAAATCAATATTTTATAGAATATTTATATTATTTCACATAAATTAAGCTGAAAAATGTGCTAAATCATTTATGCATATTTCGACGTTAGAGCGTTTGATGTTGGCAACATTTATAATACTTTTTTCACACTTTTAAAAATTACATTGAAATTTAGGAAAGCAAAATTTTATGATTTTCAGTATATTTACTAAATAGTTTCGAAACTGAAAATTATCGTCAAATGCAATAAAATAATTATAGCATTTAATATTTATAATATTTACATATTTTAAATCATTAAATCTATAAAAATAATTTTTAAGAATATTATATTATTTCAAAAACATGAAACATAAAGCTGAAAATGTTAAATCATTAAAAAAAAAAAAAAAAAAAAAAAAAAAAAAAAAAAAAAAAAAAAAAAAAAAAAAAAAAAAAATCCTTGAAAATGTTTAATCGTCAAAAATGCAATAAAATCATCGTTTTATAGCATTTTTAATATTTATTAATTATTTACATATTTTTAAAAATCCCATTAAAAATCTATAAAAATCAATATTTTTATAGAATATTTTATTATTTTCAAAATACATGAAACATTAAAGCTGAGAAAATGTGCTAAAATATTTTATTGCATATTTCACGTTTTAGAGGGTTTGAGTGCTTTTCTGCAAAACTCATTTTTTAGCTAAAAACTTTAATTTTCACACTTTTAAATAGAATTTCTATCAATTGAAATTTAGGGAAAATAAGCAAAATTTTAATTTCTTAGAAGCTATAATGTATATTTTTTAAAATAGTTAAAATTTGAAAATGCATTAAATCGTCAAAAAATGCAATAAAATAATTTTATAGATTTTTAATATTTATTAATTATTTACATATTTTTAAAAAATCCCATTAAAAATCTAAAAATCAATATTTTTTAGAATATTTCATATTATTTTCAAAAATACATGAAACATTAAAAGCTCAGAAAATTGCTAAAATCGCATTTTATTGCATATTTCGACGTTTTAGAGCGGT
The DNA here is from genome assembly GCA_009830355.1 of Cherax destructor. NCBI lineage: Eukaryota > Metazoa > Arthropoda > Malacostraca > Decapoda > Parastacidae > Cherax > Cherax destructor. The sequence continues at coordinate 9,036 of WNWK01045969.1, read as the reverse complement.
TTGAGTCTTTCTGTAAGCAAAATTTTATGATTTTCTTTAGAAGCTTATAAGGTATATTTTACTAAAATAGTTTTTCAGAAAATCCTTGAAATGCTTAACGTCAAAAATGCAATAAAATAATTTTATAGCATTTTAATATTTATTAATTATTTACATATTTTTAAAAATCATTAAAAATCTATAAAAATCAATATTTTTATAGAATATTTCATATTATTTTCAAAAATACATGAAACATTAAAAAGCTCGAAAAATGTGCTAAAATCATTTTATGGCATATTTCGACGTTTTAGAGCGGTTTATGCTTTTCTGCAAAACTCATTTTTAGCTAAAATACTTAATTTTCACACTTTTAAATAGAATTTCTACTGCAATTGAAATTTATGGGAAAAGTAAGCAAAATTTTATGATTTTCTTTAGGAAGCTTACTTAAGTATATTTTAACTAAAAATAGTTTTTCAGAAAATCCTTGAAAATGCCTTAAACGTCAAATGCAATAAAATCAATTTTATGCATTTTTAATATTTATTAATTATTTACATATTTTAAAAACATTAAAATCTAAAAATCAATATTTTTTAGAATATTTCATATTATTTTCAAAAATACATGAAACATTAAAAAGCTCAGAAAATGTGCTAAAATCGCATTTTATGGCATATTTCGACGTTTTAGAGCGTTTATGCTTTTCTGAAAACTCATTTTTAGCTAAAATACTTAATTTTCACACTTTTAAATAGAATTTCTACTGCAATTGAAATTTATGGGAAAAGTAAGCAAAATTTTATGATTTTCTTTAGGAAGCTTACTCAAGGTATATTTTATCTAAAAATAGTTTTTCAGAAAATCCTTGAAAATGCCTTAAATCGTCAAAAATCAATAAAATAGTTTTATAGCATTTTAATATTTATTAATTATTTACATATTTTTAAAAAATCCATTAAAATCTATAAAATCAATATTTTTATAGAATATTTCATATTATTTTCAAATATACATGAAATATTAAAAGCTAGAAAAATATGCTAAAATCGATTTTATTGATATTTCGACGTTTTAGAGCGGTTTGAGTGCTTTTCTGGCAAAACTCATTTTTAGCTAAAATACTTAATTTTCAACTTTTAAATAGAATTTCTATGCAATTGAAATTTATGGGAAAAGTAAGCAAAATTTTATGATTTTCTTTAGGAAGCTTACTAAGGTATATTTTATAAAAATAGTTTTTCAAAAATCCTTGAAAATGCCTTAAATGTCAAAAATGCAATAAAATCAAGTTTTATAGCATTTTTGAATATTTATTAATTATTTACATATTTTTAAAAAATCCATTAAAAATCTATAAAATCAATATTTATAGAATATTTATATTATTTTCGAAAAATACATGAAAATTAAAAGCTCAGAAAAATAGCTAAAATCGTATTTTATTGCATATTTCGACGTTTTAGAGCGTTTGAGTGCTTTCTGCAAAACTCATTTTTAGCTAAAATACTTAATTTTCACACTTTTAAATAAATTTCTACTGCAATTGAAATTTATGGGAAAAGTAAGCAAAATTTTATGATTTTCTTTTAGGAAGCTTAGTTATAGGTATATTTTATCAAAAAAATAGTTTTCAGAAAATCCTTGAAAATGCCTTAAATCGTCAAAAATGCAATAAAATCAAGTTTTATAGCATTTTTGAATATTTATTAATTATTTACATATTTTTAAAAATCATTAAAAATCTATAAAATCAATATTTTTATAGAATATTTCATATTATTTTCAAAAATACATGAAACATTAAAAAGCTAGAAAAATGTGCTAAAATCGATTTTATGGCATATTTCGACGTTTTAGAGCGGTTTGATGCTTTTCTGCAAAACTCATTTTTAGCTAAAATACTTAATTTTCACACTTTTAAATAGAATTTCTACTGCAATTGAAATTTATGGGAAAAGTAAGCAAAATTTTATGATTTTCTTTTAGGAAGCTTACTCTATAGGTATATTTTATCTAAAAATAGTTTTCGAAAATCCTGAAAATGCCTTAATCGTCAAAAAATGCAATAAAATATCGTTTTATAGCATTTTTAATATTTAAATAATTATTTACATATTTTTAAAAAATCCCATTAAAAATCTATAAAAATCAATATTTTTATAGAATATTTCATATTATTTTCAAAATATACATGAAACATTAAAAAGCTCAGAAAAATGTGCTAAAATCGTATTTTATTGCATATTTCGACGTTTTAGAGCGGTTTGAGTGCTTTTCTGGCAAAACTCATTTTTAGCTAAAATACTTAGATTTTCACACTTTTAAATAAAAAAAAAAAAAAAAAAAAAAAAAAAAAAAAAAAAAAAAAAAAAAAAAAAAAAATACATGAACATTAAAGTGAAAATGTGCAAAATCATTTTTGCATATTTCGCGTTTTAGAGCGTTTGAGTGCTTTCTGCAAACTCTTTAGCTAAAATACTTAATTTTCACACTTTTAAAAAATTTCTAATTGAAATTTATGGGAAAGTAAGCAAATTTTATGATTTTCTTAGCTTACTATGGTATATTTTACAAAAATGTTTTCAAAAACTTAAAATGCTATGTCAAAAATGTAAAATCTTATAATTTTAATATTTAATTATTTACATATTTTAAAATCCATTAAAAATCTATAAAAATAATATTTTATAGAATATTTATTATTTTCAAAATACATAAAATAAAAGCTAGAAAATGTGCTAAAATCATTTTATTGCATATTTCGACGTTTAGAGTTTGATGCTTTTCTGCAAAACTCATTTTTAGCTAAAATACTTAATTTTACACTTTAAATAAATTTCTGCAATGAAATTTATGGGAAAGTAAGCAAAATTTTATGATTTTCTTTTAGGAAGCTTACTCAAGGTATATTTTATTAAAAAATTTTCAAAAATCTGAAAATGCCTTAAATCGTCAAAAAATCAATAAAATATGTTTATAGCATTTTTAATATTTATATTATTTACATATTTTTAAAAATCCCATTAAAATCTATAAAAATCAATATTTTATAGAATATTTCATATTATTTCAAAATACATGAAACATTAAAAGCTAGAAAATTGCTAAATCGTATTTTATGCATATTTCACGTTTAGAGGTTTGATGCTTTTCTGCAAAACTCATTTTTAGCTAAATACTTATTTTCACACTTTTAAATAAATTTCTGCAATTGAAATTTATGGAAAAGTAAGCAAATTTTATGATTTCTTTTAGGAAGCTTACTAAGGTATATTTTATCTAAAAAATAGTTTTCAGAAAATCCTGAAAATGCCTTAAATCGTCAAAAATGCAATAAAATAGTTTTATAGCATTTTAATATTTATAATTATTTATATTTTAAAATCCATAAAATCTAAAAATCAATATTTTAGAATATTTCATATTTCAAATACATAAAATTAAAAGCTGAAAATGTGCTAAAATCGTATTTTATTGCATATTTCGACGTTTTAGAGCGGTTTGAGTGCTTTTCTGGCAAAACTCATTTTTAGCTAAAAACTTAGATTTTCACACTTTTAAATAGAATTTCTATTGAATTGAATGAGGAAAAGTAAGCAAAATTTTATGATTTTCTTTAGGAAGCTTACTCATAGGTATATTTTATCTAAAAAATAGTTTTTCAAAAATCCTTGAAAATGCCTTAATGTCAAAAAATGCAATAAAATCAAGTTTTATAGCATTTTTGAATATTTATTAATTATTTACATATTTTTAAAAATCCCATTAAAAATCTATAAAATCAATATTATTTAGAATATTTTATATTATTTTCGAAATATACATGAAATATTAAAAGCTCAGAAAAATGTGCTAAAATCGTATTTTATTGCATATTTCGACGTTTTAGAGCGGTTTGAGCTTTTCTGCAAAACTCATTTTTAGCTTAAAATACTTAGATTTTCACACTTTTAAATAGAATTTCTACTGCAATTGAAATTTATGGAAAAGTAAGCAAAATTTTATGATTTTCTTTAGGAAGCTTACTATAGGTATATTTTATCTAAAAAATAGTTTTTCACAAAATCCTTGAAAATGCCTTAAATCGTCAAAAATGCAATAAAATCAAGTTTTATAGCATTTTTAATATTTATTAATTATTTACATATTTTAAAAATCCCATTAAAATCTATAAAAATCAATATTTTTATAAAATATTTGTATTATTTTCGAAAATAATGAAAATTAAAAAGCTGAGAAAAATGTGCTAAAATAGTATTTTATTGCATATTTCGACGTTTTAGAGCGGTTTGAGTGGTTTTCTGGCAAAACTCATTTTTAGCTTAAAATACTTACATTTTCACACTTTTAAATAGAATTTCTACTGCAATTGAAATTTATGGGAAAAGTAAGCAAAATTTTATGATTTTCTTTTAGGAAGCTTACTCATATGTATACTTTTATCTAAAAAATAGTTTTTCAGAAAATCCTGAAAATGCCTTGAATCGTCAAAAATGCAATAAAATATCGTTTTATAGATTTTTAATATTTATAATTATTTACATATATTTAAAAATCCCATTAAAAATCTATAAAATCAATATTTTTATAGAATATTTCATATTATTTTCGAAATATCACATAAACATTAAAAACTTAGAAAATTTCTAAAATCGTATTTTATTGCATATTTCGACGTTTTAGAGCGGTTTGAGTGCTTTTCTCAAAACTCATTTTTAGCTAAAATACTTACATTTTCACTCTTTTAAATAGAATTTCACTGCAATTGAAATTTATGGGAAAAGTAAGCAAAATTTATGATTTTCTTTAGAAGCTTACTTACAGGTATATTTTAACTAAAAATAGTTTTTCAGAGAATCTATTAAATGATATTCTATAAAATTTTTCGCAAAACTGAATGCCTAATTCAAAATGCAAATTTTATAGCATTTTTAATATTTATTAATTATTTACATATTTTTAAAAATCCATTAAAAATCTATAAAAATCAATATTTTTATAGAATATTTCATATTATTTTCAAAAATACATGAAACATTAAAAGCTCAGAAAATGTGCTAAAATCTATTTTATTGCATATTTCGACGTTTTAGAGCGGTTTGAGTGCTTTTCTGGCAAAACTCATTTTTAGCTAAAATACTTACATTTTCACACTTTTAAATAGAATTTCTACTGCAATTGAAATTTATGGGAAAAGTAAGCAAAATTTTATGATTTTCTTTTAGGAAGCTTACTATAGGTATATTTTATACTAAAAATATAGTTTTTCAAAATCCTTGAAAATGCTTTAAATCGTCAAAAATGCAATAAAATACATTTTATAGCATTTTGAATATTTATAATATTTACATATTTTTAAAAATCCTATTAAAAATCTATAAAATCAATATTTTTATAGAATATTTCATATTATTTTCGAAAATCACATGAAACATTAAAAAGCTTAGAAAATTGCTAAAATCGTATTTTATTGCATATTTCGACGTTTTAGAGCGGTTTGAGTGCTTTTCTCAAAACTCATTTTTAGCTAAAATACTTACATTTTCACACTTTTAAATAGAATTTCTACTGCAATTGAAATTTATGGGAAAAGTAAGCAAAATTTTATGATTTTCTTTAGGAAGCTTACTCATAGGTATATTTTATCTAAAAATAGTTTTTCAAAAATCCTTGAAAATGCCTTAATCGTCAAAAATGCAATAAAATCAAGTTTTATAGCATTTTTGAATATTTATTAATTATTTACATATTTTTAAAAATCCATTAAAAATCTATAAAAATAAATATTTTTATAGAATATTTCATATTATTTTCGAAAAATACATGAAACATAAAAAGCTCAGAAAATTGCTAAAATCGTATTTTATTGCATATTTCGACGTTTTAGAGCGGTTTGAGTGCTTTTCTGCAAAACTCATTTTTTAGCTAAAATACTTAGATTTTCACACTTTTAAATAGAATTTCTACTGCAATTGAAATTAATGGGAAAAGTAAGCAAAATTTTATGATTTTCTTTTAGGAAGCTTACTCATAGGAATATTTTATCTAAAAAAATAGTTTTTCAGAAAATCCTGAAAATGCCTTAATCGTCAAAAATGCAATAAAATCGTTTTATAGCATTTTTGAATATTTATTAATTATTTACTATTTTTAAAAATCCATTAAAAATCTATAAAAATCAATATTTTTATGAATATTTCATATTATTTTCGAAAAATACATGAAACATTAAAAGCTAGAAAATTGCTAAAATCGTATTTTATGATATTTCGACGTTTTAGACGGTTTGATGCTTTCTGACAAAACTCATTTTTTAGTAAATACTTAGATTTTCACACTTTTAAATAGAATTTCTACTGCAATTGAAATTTATGGGAAAAGTAAGCAAAATTTTATGATTTTCTTTAGAAGCTTACTATGTATATTTTATCTAAAAAAATTTTTCAGAAAATCCGTGAAAATGCCTTGAATCGTCAAAAATGCAATAAAATATCGTTTTATAGCATTTTTAATATTTATAATTATTTACTATTTTTAAAAATCCATTAAAAATCTATAAAATCAATATTTTTATAGAATATTTCATATTATTTTCGAAAACATGAAACATTAAAAGCTAGAAAATTGCTAAAATCGTATTTTATTGCATATTTCGACGTTTTAGAGCGGTTTGAGTGCTTTTCTGGCAAAACTCATTTTTAGCTAAAATACTTAATTTTACATTAAATAATTTATCAATTGAAATTTATGAAAAAAGCAAAATTTTAGATTTTCTTAGGAAGCTTACTCATATATATTTTACTAAAAATAGTTTTCAAAAATCCTTGAAAATGCCTTAAACGTCAAAATGCAATAAAATAAATTTTATAGCATTTTGAATATTATTAATTATTTACATATTTTTAAAAATCCTATTAAAAATCTATAAAAATCAATATTTTTAGAATATTTCATATTATTTTCGAAAATACATGAAAATAAAGCTAGAATTAAAACGATTATTGCATTACGTTTTAGAGCGGTTTGATGCTTTTCTGCTAAATGATTTTCACACTTTTAAATAATTTTACTGCAATTGAATTTATGAAAAGAAAATTTATGATTTTAGAAGCTTTAAGTATATATCTAAATAGTTCAACTGAAATGCTTAATCAAAATCAAAATAGTTTATAGCATTTAATATTTATATTATTTACTATTTAAATCCATTAAAATCTATAAAATAATATTTAGAATATTCATATTATTCGAAAAAAATAAACTGAAATGCTAAATTTTTATATTGACGTTTAGGTTTGAGTTAACCATTTTAGCAAAATACTTAATTTATTAAATAAATTTAAGAAATTTATGGGAAAAGTAAGCAAATTTTATGATTTTCTTAAAGCTTACTAAGGTATATTTTAACTAAAATTTTCAGAACTAAATGTAATTAATGCAATAAAATCTTTTATCATTTTTTATTAATTATTTATATTTTTAAAATCATTAAATCTATAAAATCAAATTTAAGAATATTCTTATTTTCAAATACATGAAATTAAGCTAGAAATGGCTGTTATGCATATTAGTTTAACGTTTGATTCTGCAACATTTATAAATACTTCAAATTTATAATTTTTATTAGGAAGTTACTCATAGGTATATTTTATCTAAAATATTTTCACAAACTTAAAATGCTAATGTCAAAAATCAGTTTATACATTTGAATATTTATTAATTATTTACATATTTTTAAAATCATTAAAATCTATAAAATCAATATTTAGAATATTTATTTTCAAAATAAAAGTCGAAATCAAAATCGTTTAGCATATTTCGACGTTAGTTTGAGTTTTCTGAAAACTCATTTTAGCTAAAATACTTAGATTTTAAACTTTTAAATAGAATTTCTACTGCAATTGAAATATGAAAAGTAGCAAAATTTTATGATTTTCTTTAGAAGCTTACTCATAGTAATTTTATCTAAAAAATAGTTTTTCAAAAATCTGAAAATGCCTTAAATCGTCAAAAAATGCAATAAAATCGTTTTATAGCATTTTTGAATATTATTAATTATTTACATATTTTTAAAAATCTATTAAAAATCTATAAAATCAATATTTTATAGAATATTTATATTATTTTCGAAAATACATGAAAATTAACTAAAAAATTAAAATCATTTTACATATTGACGTTTTAAGCGTTTATTTTTAAAATCATTTTTAGTAAAATATTATTTTCAATTTAAAATAGAATTATAAATTGAAATTTGAAAATAGCAATTTTATAATTTTCTATTAGGAAGTTACATAGATATTTTTCTAAAAATAGTTTTTACAAAATCCTTAAAGTTTAACTTCAAAATCAATAAAATTAATTTTATTGCATTTTGAAATTTTATTTATTTCATTTTAAAATCATTAAAATCTATAAAATAATTTATTAGAATATTTAATTATTTTCGAAAAATAATAAATTTAAAATGTTAAAATTGCTAAATATTTTATTATATTCGTTTTAAGGTTTATATTTTTGAAATCATTTTTTACAAAATATTACATTTTAACTTTTAAATAGAATTTCTACTAATTGAAATTTATGAAAATTAAAATTTTATGATTTTCTTTTGAATCTTATTTTTAGTATATTTTAACTTAAATAGTTTTAGATTTCCTGAAAATTTTGGAAAAGTAAAAATTATAATTTTCTAATCTTATAGTTATTTTATTTTAAAAATATTTTCAAAAATTTTGAAAATCCCATTAAAAATCTAAAAAATCAAATTTTTATAGATTTTTATATTATTTTTAAATATTAAAATCCCATAAAATCATAAAATCAATATTTTTAATATTTATATTTCTTTTAAACTTTAATAAGCTTCGAAAAATCAATTTTTCTATATATTGATTTTCAGACTTTTATGATTCTCGAATAAATTTTAGCTAAAATCAATTTTCAATTTTAAGAATTACTCATATGATAATTTTATGAAAATAAAAAATTTTTATGAACTGTAAAAGCTTGATTCAAAAATATAAAAATCGTTTTAAATTTTTAAATTAT
>WNWK01045968.1:0-14502 GCA_009830355.1 Cherax destructor | reverse complement strand
ATCCATTTTGAATATCTAAAAAATAGGGAAAAAATAAACATCTCAGTGGTTTAAATACTTAACAGGAATCACCCCTACCCAAAGTTAAGTACAACATTCAAAAATGTTCTTTTGATATTTCTAACTAAGTAGATGCAATTTGTATTACTCAAATTATTATTTTATTATAATCATGGGAAGCACTAAACCCATTGAAGTCAAAGAACCTGAGAAATAAGGAATACAAATTACTTTTATATTTTATACCTCTTACATGGACCCCGGTTTATGTAATTAATTTGTTCCATAATGCTGTTAAAAGTCCTAACCAAAATTTGTTAATAAGGAAAAAAGTTAATTAGATTGTCTTTTTTGCCCCCCAAAAAAAACACTTAAAAAAACACTTACAAAAAACACTTCATAATTGTTGAGTACAAAAACCCGGGGGGTCCCTGTATATAACACCTGTTAAAATAAACAAAAAAAAAAAATCCCAAAATCAAAAAATTCAGATGCCTCACTTTTTTTTATCCTTTTTTCCTTTTTTACGTTGATAACAAGTTTCATACAGGAAAGGGTGGTGGAGTGCTATAGCTACCTGCTTTCTGTCCACATGATCATGACCCCTCTCCCATACCCATACCACAACACAGTGGTCGGGTGACCTCACTTCCAAAACAACCTGACCTGACAAAGTACTGTATATTTAAGCCGACTCCATGTTCAGTAAACCCCCTTTTCAGTCTACAGATCAACCTAAATAATTTTTCCCCAAACAAGACTTGGTACACAGCCAACAACCCAAAAATTTCAAATTTCTGATGTTCCCCTATCTTTGTGACTTTGAAAAACCACGGACTTCCCCCGCTTCAGCTTGAAACAACCCCCCCCTTTATTAATCTTGCAGAATTGATGAAGAGTATGTACATTATTATCATTATAATCAAAAAAAGCGAAACCTAATTTGGTTATCGGCCATAATTCTTCCCCAGAATGCTGTTGAGTGCTGTTCCGCAATTTTTCCCCATAAGGACAAATGTAATGTTAGTCGTTTCCCCCCCAAATCACTTAAAAAGCACTCAAAAAATACACTTACATAATTGTTCGAGTTGGGAGCGAGAAATCCGGGGTCCACTGTACTTGGCAGAGAGGTTTTTTAGTTTGGGGAAGGGTTCCCCAATTTTTAAGACTTTTATTTAAAAAAGAGTTCCTTATAGTTGAGTCAAATACATGGTACAGTATATAAAAGGGGATATACAGGGACCTCAGTTTTTCCTTCCCAACTCGAAAATTTGTAAGTGTTTTTTGTAAGTGCTTTTGAAAGTGTTTTTGGGGGGCTGAACGATAATCTAATTTACATTCGTCCTTATGGGAACAAATTCGTTCAGTAATGGGGCTCAAACAGCATTCTGAAAAATTATCGGCCCAAAAAGGGGGGTCCCCCGAACTGTATGTACAGTACTTGTTTAAAAAACCGTGTCTGTGTGCTTTGAAAAAGTCCCGGAAGTCAAGTGAGGGTTGATATAACTTTTGTCCCCGTATTATATACACAGTAGTAGTGTAAAAATTTTTAAATAATGAAAAAAAAATTAAACCTGAATATGGGATGGAGGTTTTTGGGAAACAGATTGGGTCATCCCAAAGGTGATTTTGTTACCTGATATTATTTAACAAATGCCAAAAACAATGCTGTCTCAGATCTGTCCTGACCAGGCCCCAGGTGGTCAAAAAATCAACTGTAAATTATAAATTTGAGCCATAGGCAAATAAATGCCTTCCGGTGGAGTCCCATTTTATTGTTTGAAAAAGGGGGAAATGATTAATCAGGAAAGGAGGCATTCAACTTTTTTTATTTAATTTTTATGCTTTTTTGCGTTGAAAAAAAACCTTGTCATTTGGTTGTAAAAAGCCTCCTGATGCAACTTCCCAGCAATTCCAGGAGCGTTTTGAAAATTGACCACTTTCTGAAAAATCTTCCAACACCCCCCAAACATCTTGCTACTGGGAATTTAACTTGAGACCCTAAAATGGGGGGGTGTAGCAAAAATATTTTACAGAGATCCCCCCGGAGGCAGCTCAGATGTTTAAACACACACAAACTATTAAATCTCTGCACCAAATTACCTTAAACCACAAATATTGGGTCTACAAGAGTAGAAAAAGCCCGACCTCATTTTCACAAACCCGGGCGATCTGATATTAAAATTCCTATCAAAGCAATACCTAATCACACCAAATAGAGGTACAGACATGTATGCACTGGGCCTGCCAGCAAAAAGTGATCAGTCATGGGGTGTATAAAACTGAAGACATCATCCCCATGATGCGGGCCATGCGGAAAAAGCCCCCCATCTCCATGATAGGATTGGGGGGGGCGGCCCCCCGGAAAAACCTGGGCCCTTTAATGCTATCGAAAAATTAAACCCCCTGGGGGAAAGACAAGGTTTCCCCCCGCTGGACCCCCCTTTCAAACCCTAATTGCCAACCCTTTTGGGCCCCCTGTAACCCCCTTACTTTGCTGCAGCCGTCCAGCAATCAGCACCAAAGGGGTGGGGGGAAAGCAAACCTCAGACCCGAAAAAAAACGGCAGGTCGGTTATGACGGAGGGCTAGCAGCGCTTTTCCAGCGTCCCTCCATCTGCCCCGCGACAAAAGCGCACCCCCCCCCCAGCACCACCCCGGGATGTGGTTACCTTTTTCTGGGTAAAGGGTCTTCCCGTGTTTAAAAACCCCAGCCCCCCCGTGATAATCACCCCCTGTGCGCACCGGGAGGGCGTGTGTTTACCACCATACATCCAGTCATACCTCCAGTGAGTGCCTCAAGTTGCGTAGCATCTTGTCGCGCACCACGGCAAGCGCTCCTCGCCCGGGCCCGAGCTAGCGGAGCCCCTCCAGTAGTTCGGGGAGAGACGCGCCAGAAAAATCCCGCAAAGAGATAGTCACCCTATCGGAGTCGCTGTATTCCATCCCTGTCCGAATGCGTTCGCCGCCCTGGGCAGCGACACGCATGCCGACAGCACGGAAACAGAGTGCCTCGACGCTGGTGTCGCGACTCGAACCGCCCTTTCCCAGGACGTCGAGTCGCTCCACCAAGCGTCGAGCCTCTAGCCGGGACTCCGACGACCTAGTCGGCCCGTCATGCCTTCATGTTCGTATGACAGCCCGTGTGGACCTCTTGTAGAGTCCACACTTCATCGAACCCTATTAGCTTTTCCTTGATACAGGTTCGGTGGTTAACATTGTCCGTTCCACCCTCTTCCGTGACATTGGTCTCCATGCAGCCATGCTGACCGAGCCGTCTGCTATTCAGACATTGCGGGCGTTTCAGGTAGCCCTCTCACAGTCCGTGGTTGTACAACCTTAGAATTTGCGATCCATGATCACAAGTGGTCAGCAAAGTTCTTAGTTGTTGATGACATCGTCTTCCCAGGCGATTTGCTCATCGGTTTCAAGACCATGGCAGACCTTAAGATCCGTTTAGATCCAGCTAAGTAGAAAAGCGGATTTTGACGGAGTGGACGCACCCTTCTGGGGTGTGCGCTTGGGTTCCACTACCTGCCACTACGTCTCTGAGTACATCCAGTGCTTGGAATCATTGGAAACCCGCGGTTTCCGTCGCGCACCCTCCTGAGGTCGGCCTCTTGTCCTGACCAACCTCATAAGAGAGCTCGATCTCGTCACCCCCCTGACCATCAGCGCTCAGTTATCAGTGAAACCCAGTCTGGGGATGCCCATTCTGACCATCACTCTAACTCTCTGCTGTTGTAGAGGATGACCGTTGTCAAGCTGCAGTCTCCCTGTCAGCAGGCGACTGTCTGACTCGTGTCATGGCATCAGTGAGCAGAGTTACTGCCTGTACAAAGTATGACGTCACTTTGTCGGCTAATTCGCTCACTCCTGTTACGGTGTATGTGACAAGGCTTTCAAGGAGATCATGTGCTAGTCGACAACGACACATGCAGAGTCAAGGGCCTCTCCCTTGAGCCGTCCTTGCACACTGTGCATCGTGGCAAGTTGCAAGTCCTTGTCGGTAACTTGCATAGTCGAGAATTCCCCTGAGGAAGGATGCTTCACTTGTCGACCTCGTCAGGTTCCCTCTCCCGGTGAGAGTGGAGGGAGAAATCCCAGCTGACGTTCTTGTAAGTGCAGTCCTCCCAGGTGAGTCCGCTACTAATTCTTCCGTCCCCCCGGCCAGTGCAGGAAGATGATCTAGCTATGACAGACTACTCGGAGGAAGTTCCACAACTTCTCCAGGTTCTCAATCGCGCACGCACTGCCGTCGCGTTAGATGGCAGTCCATGGGTCTGACCCCCTTATGTCTCACCATATTCCGCTTGATAAAGGTACTAAACCCATTTACGTGCCTGCGTATCGTTTGCCGCATGCGCAAAGTGTTTGCTGACGAACTCATTGCAAAGATGCTCCGCGATGGAGTACGAGTCCATTTCCCCGTGGAATGCCCTCTAATCCTAGTTCCCAAGAAAGATGGAACATGGCGTCCTGTTATAGATTACAGGAAACTGAATGCCTGTACCATCCCAGACCCATTCCATTGCCAGTTCTGAATGACCTGTTACAGAACATTGGCGATAACAAGGTCTTTTTGACTCTTGATCTTCTTCAAGGGTTTTGGCAGATCCCTCTTGATGACCAAAGCAAAGAACTAACAGCGTTCTCTCGCCTACTGGTCATTATCAGTTCAGAGAATGCCCTTCGGCTTGCGTGGAAGCCCGATCACGTTCAGTCGTCTAATGACAACGATTTTCCGTACTCCTAGGTGGCACGCTCATGGTCTACCTAGACGATCTCATTGTGATGTCCCAAGATGTTCCTACGCATCTCGTAAAACTTGAGCGGGTACTGGAAAACTAGCCAAGGCAAATCTTAAGGTGAAGCTTTCAAAATGCCAGTTCCTTAAGCAGGAAATAAAGTTTCTGGGCCACGTAGTGACTCAGAGCGGCATCAAGACAGACGAGTCTAAAATCTCGGCTGTGCGAAGGTTCCTAGACCTACGACGGCGGATACTGTCCGGGTCCTTGTAGGCCTAGCTGGATTCTACCGCACTTTCTGCCGGTTTCTCCACTTTAGCTGCACCCTTGACGCGCTCCTTAAGAAAGATGTTCCTTTGGTGGACGTGTGACCAAGAAAGAGCTTTCGTCACACTTAAAAATAGGTTAACATCAGCCCCAGTCCTTAGGTTCCCTGATTTCACCAAGCGTTCACCTTGACGACAGATGCCAGCAAAGTTGGCACGGTGCAGTCTTGTCGCAGGAATCTAATGGTAAGCAACAGCCAATAGCTTATGCTAGCCGTGTTCTTACCAAAGCTGAAGTCAATTACTCTGTGACAGAGCTAGAAGCCTTAGCCATCGTCTGGGCTTTGAACCACTTCAGAGACATTTTACCAGTATCCTATCAAGATTTACACGGATCATCTGCCGTTATTATCCCTTTTTGCAAACAAGAATCTCTCTGGGAAACATGCTCGGTGGTCTCTCACCTTTAAAGACTACAATCCCGAAATCTGCTATGTACCGGGTAAGCAAAATGTCGTGGCTGACGCTTGTCGAGGCATATAGCCTTTGTCAGTGCAGACAACTCGTTCTCCGTCGAGGACCTAGAGAGAGCCCAACGGCAGGACCCAGTGTGGTCACCAGTCCTTCGATTCCTAACCAAGGAGGACGTTGGCCCGCAGTCAAGTCGCCCGTTCCGCTGACAGACTTAGTGGTCAATCCAAGGAGTACTGTGTCGTGTAGCTCGACTAGTGGACCCCGGCAGAACCGTACACCAACTGGTGATACCGGAGTCCCTGGTACCCACGACTCTCAAGTTGATCCACGATGTCCCAGGCGCAGCGCACCCGGGAAGGACCGCAGCATCAAACAGGCTAGAATGAAATATTTCTGGCCTAAGATGGCAGCGGAAATTGCCAATATGTACACCAGTGTGTCGTTTGCTTACAACACAAGGGTACTGTCACGGGTCCCAATCCCATTCTGAAGTATCCCATTACAAAGGAGCCCTGGGAGAGAACTTCTGTCGACCTGTTGACGAATTTCTGACCTCGGAGAAGGGTAATAAACACCTGATTGTAATGGTAGATAACTTGACGCGGTACTGCGAGTTAGTACCCATCCCTGACAAAACGGCCGAGACAGTCGCAAATGCTTTCCGTGAGCGTATCGTTCTCCGTCATACCTGCCCACGTGTTCTCCTGTCAGACAATGGGTCTGAGTTCATAAATGCCACAATGAAGGACCTTTGTTCCAGGTTTGACATTCACCAAGCACCAGTAGCTCCACGTCACCCGGCGAGTAATGGTCTTGCTGAACGTACAAACCGCAAAGTTCTGGAGGTGCTCAGGGTAACCGTTAATCCGAGTTGTACTGCATGGGATGACGCTATTCCAGATGTTCAGTGTACATTGAACTCTTCCCTCAACAGCTCGATTGGCGAGACACCCCATTTTGCCTTGTACGGCTATGATAAGCGTTTACCGTACGAAATCCTGTTTGCTCCGCCTAGCCCAATCTATGACGCCGATAACACCGGTATAGAAGATGCGGACCACACAGCTTGTTTTCCAGTGAGTACGTGAGAACCTAATAAAAGCCACAGATAGGTTCACGTCTGATCGCAACGCCCACGCTAAGGAAAGTAAGGTGGAACCAGGTTGCAAAGTTATGTTGCTCAACCCGACGCAGACCCCTGGTATGCATAAACTTGTCCCCAAGTTTGTCGGACCCTACCGTGTCCTACGACAGCTCCGCGGCAATAAGTTCGAGGTGAGGGAGATAGCTACCGGAACTATCAGAGAAGCTCACCTTGACCACATGAAGTACATATATTGATCATGTGCAAGCTGAAGCATAGCTGGAATCGCGGGCATTGCAAAGCCACAATCAGACTCAAACTAGTGACAACCCGTCTAGTTCTTCACCCGCTATCCCTACGACAGATGACAGTCCTGTAAGGCTCCATACTTATGGCCTGAGACCCCGGACAGCAGTACATTTCTGTGACATTGACATACCTACTGACTTGTCCGACTCCTACGCTAGCTACGCTAATTGTTTGCTTGCAGAAATGGGGATTAATGCGCACACATTGTATAGTTAGTAAATAATGGAGTCAGGGTGGACAACACCATGTAAATACGTAAAATTTATTCTAAGAGGGTACCCGTAGTATAATGAATTCCATGGAAATAATGTTATTGTGAGTATGTGCACCCAGTGTGTCTTGTAAAGCCTGTATAAAGGCAAGGGCAATATCGCCCTTTTGAGTTAAATGTCACACCTTAGGAAATGCTACTGTCAGTCATTGTTTGCAGATGTGAGGATGGTACAGCGCTCATGGATGTGCAGTCAAGTTGACGTCTGGCCCTGTGGACAACCTGTATATAGAAGACTCTAGTTCCTGTGTCAGCATTGGCTTGTTCTGTCCTCTGTCCAGCTGTACGGGCAGGCCGATTTTCTCTTCCCCGACTCACGTAGGGGGAGTTTTTTTTCGGCCTGCACCAACAATTTCCTGTTGTAAATGTCAGGTGACCGGAAGCCAGTTTCCCCTGGGTAACCTTGCTTGCTTGTTTAAACCTTTGTGCCCGCCAGTATTGTCGTGTCGAGACGACACGCGGTAGGTGGCCGAGCGGATGTAAACAGCCTATCCAGAGGCTGTTTCAAACTGCGCGGCACTATGGTGCTGCCCTCTATAGGCCTATCAAGGTCGGGCTGGTCAGCCATGCTTCTCTCTCACTTACACGGCCTACCTCACTGAAGCAGCATCTCTACCCTTGCTGGCTCCCGGTCCCCTCACGCTCTGTCCCGTGTATTCCTACACCTTGCCATTAATAAACTGAGTCTAGTCATCGGCCGTATCTCTGCACCTACGCTACCATTCTACTGCCCAAAGTAAGCAGCCAAGAAGACAGACTTAACAACTGTGGTTCTTCAGATCTGCTCAAGGCACATTCCATTAAGAAAAGAAAGAGAAGATGTAAACTAGAAGAGAAAATGCTCCCTATACAGACGAAGGCAAAGAGTCACAGAGCTGCTGAGAGGGGCCAATATATATAAAAATACGAAGAGAGGCACTGGTCAATGAAATTGCAAATATCAAACTTATGCTGAAGGAAACTTACAGGAGACAAGAATCGCAGGAAGAACTAAAAGCCATAAAGGAAATTGAAAAAACAAAACAAAATATTTCTTCTATGTCAAATTTAAGGAAAACAACATCCAGTATTGGACCCCTGCTTAGGCAAGATGGTACATACACAGATAACAGCCAAGAAATGAGTGAGATACTAAAGTCCCAATATTCAGTGTTCAGCGAACTGCTACCCAGACTAAGGGTTGACAATCCAAATGAATTCTTTATGACGAGACCCAAAATTTGGTCATCTCAAAATCTCAGATATTATCCTAACACCACAAGACTTTGAAAAGGCAATAAATGACATGCCCATGCACTCTGCCCCAGGCCCAGACATAGAACTTCATGTTCATCAAGAAATGCAAGAAGTCCTGTCACGTGCCTAAAGCATTCTATGGAAAAGGAGCATGGACACAGGGGTCATCCCACACTCATTAAGAACAACAGACATAGCCCCACTCTACAAAGGTGGCAGTAAAGCAATTGCAAAGAACTACGGACCAATAGCACTAACATCCCATATCATAAAAATCTTTGAAAGGGTTTTAAGAAGCAAGACTGCCAACCACCTAGATACCCATCAATTACACAACCCAGGGTAACACGGGTTTAGAGCAGGTCGCTCATGCCTGTCCCAGCTACTAGACCACTATGACAAGGTCCTGGATGCTGTAGAGGATAAACAAAATACAGATGTAGTATACACAGACTTTGCAAAAGCTTTCGACAAGTGTGACCATGGTGTAACAGCGCACAAAATGCGTGATAAAGGAATAACAGGAAAAGTTGGTAGATGGATCTATAACTTCCAGACAAATAGAACACAAAGAGTAATAGTAAACAGAGTAAAGTCTGAGGCAGCTATAGTGAAAAGCTCTGTTCCACAAGGCACAGTACTCGCTCCCATTCTATTCCTCATCCTCATATCTGATATAGACAGAGATGTAAGACATAGCTCCATGTCTTCCTTTGCGAATGACACCAATTGCCATGACAGTCACCTCCATCAAAGATACCACAAGACTCCAAGCGGACATCAACGAAATCTTCAAATGGGCCACTCAAAACAATATGAAGTTCAATGAAGAGAAATTTCAACTAGTACTCTGATATGGAAAACTTGAGGAAATTAAAACTGTATATGGGTATACGACAAATTCTAACCATACAATAGAGCGAAAAAGTAATGTGAAGGACCTAGGAGTGATAATGTCAAGAAGATCTCTAGGATGGATAATGAGAACCTTCAAAACTAGGGATGCCAAGCCCATGATGATTTTCTTCAAACTGCTTGTTCTCTCTAGGCTGAAATACTGCTGTACACTAACTGCCCCCTTCAAGGCAGGCTAAATTGCCAACCTGGAGAGTGTACAAAGAACTTTCATGGCACACAAGTATGATAAGGCACCTAAATTACTGGGAATGGTTGAAGTCCCTTGATTTGTATTCCCTGGAAAGCAGGTGAGAGAGATACATGATAATACAGCCTCTCCTCACTTAACAACAAAGTTCCATTCCTAACACTGCGTTGATAAACAAATTCGTCACGTAGTGGGTTTATGTCAACCATCTTTGATATTGCTTTAATGTCACCCTTGCACCATTTATAACATTTTTAGTATATTTTTAAATGTTCATACAGTAGTGTACTGTATATTGTAATAAATAGAATAGAAGAAATCAGCTCTAATTTACATTAATTAGGTATGCATACTGGTCAGAGAGCCCATCGTAAGTCCGAGTCATCAATAAACGAGTACATCGCTAAGTGAGGAGAGGCTGTATACATTTGGAAAATCCTAGAGGGATTAGTACCAAACTTGCACACGAAAATCACTCCCTATGAAAGCAAAAGACTTGGCAGGAGATGCAACATTCCCCCAATGAAAAGCAGGGGCGCCACGAGTACACTGAGAGACAACATAATAAGTGTTCGAGGCCCAAGACTGTTCAACTGCCTCCCAGCATACATTAGGGGGATTACCAGTAGACCCCTGGCTGTTTTCAAGAAGGCACTGGACAGGCACCTAAAGTCAGTACCTGACCAGCCGGGCTGTGGTTCATACATCAGTTTACGTGCGGCCAGCAGTAACAGCCTGGTTGTTCAGACCCTGATCCACCATGGGGCCTGGTCTCAGACTGAGCCACGGGGGCATTGACCCCCAAAACCCTCTACTGGTATACTTCAGGTATATAACATGTCCGAATAGATTCAATCAAGCTATTGGGAATGCACTCCTTGAAACGTGGTAGTGACTGGCCCCAAACTTGCACATTGACATCACTCTGTAGGAAAGCAAGAGACTTCGTAGATGGTGCAAAGTATGGTGCCTCCAATAAAAAGCAGTAGCACAATAAGTACACCAAGAGCAATCTCAATTTGCAAAATAAATATCGGTCCCTATCAATTCAGATAATTTCTGAAATTGCCACTGAAAATTGTATAAGGGCACCTAAACACAAGGTTCTAGCTGTTGTTGCTCTATAACAACAGCAACTGAAAAATGCCTGGTTTTCATTATACAGGTCGGCCATTACAAATCCGGCAATCAGTCATCCGGTTCCATCAGTTATTCGGCACTAATTTCGGCTAGCATAATTTCAAATTTCCAGGGTCGCCACACCAACCTGCTGGTACTATTTGGTGGCGCTACTTGCTACGTAAGTCATTCCAATTTCTTTTTCTCCATTTATTGTTATAACCTGCTTACTTTTAGCCCTAGCCATGGTTCCAACTAATAAAAGAAATGCTTCTCGTTGTGTAAAGCACATACACAGTACATTGTCCATAAAAGATAAGGTGGCTTTGAAGCCACTGTCGGTTGCCATGAGCTCAGTCTTGTGATACAGGGGAATATGCGTTATTATTACGCTAATATCAACACGACGGCTTATTTACCAATCACAATTGATCTAATACGACATAATAAACAATATAAATAACATAAAAACATGGTAAATACTCCAGAATGAATAATATTTGGCATAATACCGAGTGGTTCGACGGAGGTATGAAGAGGATATGGGATACAAGTACACTACCAACCTCCTACTCCTGTCTTGAAGGCTTATATTAGAGAAAACAGAGTGTTGCACAGGGCTAACTGTGATATACACTCATAATGCACCATAAAACTGAAACAAAAAAGCTATTTTCTCTACAGAGATTATCATACATAGCAGCATATGTGTAGAGAACCTAGGATAACCCAAAAAAGTCAGACAAAGTGACTTATTTCCAGTACCTGGCTTGGGCTTGCCATATATGATTTTTGGTAAATATTTTTTTTTCTCAGTTGTTTGTTGGGTTATCTTATTGAAACTTGGGCAATGTATGATGGAAAGATGCTTCTTAACGTACAACAAAAATGAAAAAAATCGGACAATAAATAACAGAGTTCACTTCTCAGCCATTAGCCACCCCTTAGTGGTATACAGTGGAACCCTGGTTTTCATCCAGTCCGGATATCGTACAATTCGGATTTCGAACACTTTTTCAGCGTGTTTTATAACCCAGGGTTTCATACATCAGCTCAGAAATTGTCCATACCAGATGCGTCCGCCTGGGCCACACATATGTTCATGATACTAATATGTAATAATAATCACTCTTGGCCACATTAAATGTCTTATTTTAGGTTAATATAGACATTTTCTTTAATCCATCTATGATATTTTCTTCAAAATTATATAAGAAACACGTTACATAGCATATAAACATGCAATGTACACCGAGGTACCTATTTGCTGCTAGGTGAACAGGACAACAGGTGTAAGGAAACGAGTCAAAATGTTTCCACCTCGATTACCGGCGGGGTGCAAACATTTCGACACATTTCCTTACACCTGTTGTCCTGTTCATCTAGCAGCAAATAGGTACCTGGGTGTTAGTTGACTGGTGTGGGTCGCATCCTGGGGGACAAGATTGAGGACCCCAACGGAAATAAGACAATCAGTCCTCGATGACACACTGACTTTCTTGCGTTATCCTGGGTGGCTAACACTTCAGGGTTAAAAATCCGAACAAAATCTTATCTTATCTTATGTCCACTTGGGTAGCTGACTTCAATAATGTCATACTAAAATAATGTTTTCCTTTAGAGATATAGGCAGCTGAATTCAAGATTCAATTTTACGCAACAGATTTTTTTGCCTACTTTGGCTTCATACTGTGAAAAAGATAGAATCATGTAAGTTTTAGGACTGCAATTTTTAAAATTAGCTCCAGAAGTTGTATAGGCATGTCTACTTGCACAACTTTTACTCTTCAAGATCTGCCACAGTAATAACCCGAACATTGCTGATTGTGTCCTGCGTGTTGGTGAAATTTTCACCTGCCTCAATTCTGATGAGGGCCATAGCACTACTACTATTGAATATCATGAACTAGAACTTTCCCAAAAGTTAGTATGACATATACGTATGCCAACCTTCATGTAAATTTTTTATCAAAACTAGAGACAGTCAGATGGGGACCCATGGTCCACTTGACATGGAATGACCCAGGCTCATATTTTTGGAACAATGCCCACAGTTTTGGAAATTTTCTTAAGATATGTTGGACGTAAGTATTGAACACTTAAAAATTTCCCTCAGCTTGCCATTCTATGGAAAAATTAGTTATTTTTATGTTAAATTGGTTTTAGCACCTAAAAGAACACTACAGACATCAACTTAAACAGCTACACAAAACTGCACCTGATGTAAGGGGTGGGAGAACAGCAATCTATTACACTAATAAGATAAAAGGTATTCATTCAACTTACACCACCAGAGACAAGCTTAGAGAATATATATATTTGAAAAATTCCCAACTAAGTACGTACTTATTGAACCCTCTTGCAATAAGAGCTGTCTACAGGTCACCACATACCAACATAACCAGCTTTGGAGAAAATCTCAAGGACCTAATCGTTAGCAAAAAACTAAATAAACATCACTTAACCCTTTGACTGTTTTGGTCGTATATATACGTCTTACGAGCCAGTGTTTCGGACGTAATATATATACTCAAAAATTCTAGCGGCTTCAAATCAAGCGGGAGAAAGCTGGTAGGCCCACATATGAGAGAATGGGTCTGTGTGGTCAGTGTGCGCTGTATAAAAAAAATCCTGCAGCACGCAGTGCATAATGAGAAAAAAAAAACTCCGACCATGTTTTTGGATTAAAACGCCGACTTTGAGGTGTATTTTCGTATAGTATTTATGGTTGTATTCTCTTTTTCATGGTCTCATTTGATAGAATGGAAAACATATTACAGAAATAGAGATGATGTTGATTAGTTTCATGATGGAAATGACCTTGATATTGAACTCAAAGTAGTGGAAATGTTCGATTTTGCCAATGTTCAAGAGTCACAAATCACACCATTCATCCAATACACGTCAACTGGCGAGTCTAATATTCTTACACAAGTGCACTGATATTATTTATACCATTTTTACAATAATGCAGTAGTCTGATAACAGTAAATCTTCTAATTTTTTGTGTGAATAAAAAATCAAAATATAAAGCAATAGTAATATAAGAGGGCCTAAAGACGTGACTAATGAAGAGAAAATTTTATTTTAGTGCCAGGAATGTCTGCATTGTTTATTCTGGACCCTATTTTGAAATTGACATCTTTTTTTTTTTGCATGAAATTGGCCAAATTGTCAATTTCTGACCACTTTATTGGGTAGTTGAAATCGGTAAATTAGTGGTTTCTTGTACTCAATCGTTAGAACAAATTGAGTTCTAAAGAAATAGTATGAGTTTGAACGACTGTAACAATGGAATTGGCCGAAAATAGGGCTCAAATTCGGCGAAATCGTCAATGCGTATATATCACCGACATCACTAACTTCGCGAAAGCGTAATTCCGTAAGTTTTCCATCAAATTTCATACTTTTGGTGTCAACATCATCGGGAAAAGATTCTCTATCATTTTATATGAAAAAATATTTTTTTTTCCAAAATTTTGCGACAGAATGACAGTTTCAGAATGGGGCCTCCGACAGTCAAAGGGTTAATACTTGCTGTGGACTTCATCTACTTCAATCAATCAGAAGACACCCTAGTAACAGACTTCCTGAATAATATGTAGAACTCCTTACTAATACCCTCAATAAACAAGTCTACAAAAATAACAAACTACTTCTGTACAGAAGCAAATCCAACCATCAAGTCATACCTATGTTAAGATGTGATAAATATTAGATATGAAAATTTCATACTTACCTATATATACCCTTATTCTTTCTTACTTCATATATATACACGGTTCTTGTGGAAAATTTTGAATTTTCTTAAATTCAGCATGTGTAAATTTGAATACAGTGGACCCTCGGTTAACTAAATTAATCCGGTCCAGGAGCTATTACTTAATCTGA
>WNWK01045967.1:0-14503 GCA_009830355.1 Cherax destructor | reverse complement strand
AATAAATGATGGGGAAAGCAGGCAGACATGACACAAAAACAGTGGCAATAAACTAGCAATACCACGGTAGATAGTAAACAAGGATGCCCAGGGAAACACTGGAAGATAAATTCACCGGAAACAGCTGAGGCTGGCTCCATTGTTAGCAATAGCAACGAAGACAGACATGAGACAGGAACACACCCACCAATGGGGAACACAGTCACAAAAACCAGGGCAAAACGGAAACCAGGCCTATGTAGAATGTTATGCACTTGGTATCTGCAGGCATGGAAAATCTGGGAAATCAGGATTGACATGCAATTATGATCACCCCAGAAAATGCCGTTCCCATATGAAAACAGGCAACGCAACCTCCGTCCTGTAAGTTTTTCCACCCTGAATGTGCCACACATCAATTCCAGAAAGACTGTGCTATAAGTTATATTGCCAGGCATACCACCCCCAAAGGGTACGAGGCGACACAGAAACATACACCATGGCAAATCAGGGTGGTAGCCACAGATATCTGGAGAGAGAAGTTTTTTAGTGCCAGGAAGGAAAAAAAGCTGGCAGGAAATGACAGAAATTGTACACCAACCAAAATCGTTTCTGGAGTGGAATCACAGTCAGTGGCCCACTTCTGGGTATGTCCAAATGAGACCGAACTGTGGAATAAAACCACATCGATATTAAAAGATGACAACACCAAATCGGACTTCATAAAAAACATGACAGCTTTCATAACAGTGGAATGAAAGAATAGATGAGGCATCCCCAGACATCATAGCGGTCACAGAAACTAAACTAAATGAGACAGTAACAGATGCAATCTTCCCACAGGGATATCAGATCCTGAGAGCATAGGAGGAGCAGGGGGTGGAGGGGGTTGTACTGCTTGTAAGGCACCATTGGAGACCTGAGGAAATGGTAGGAGTGGAGGGGTAGAGAACGGGAATTCATAATAGGTACCATCCAGTCTGGGGAGCATAAGATAATCATTGCAGTGATGTATAACCCACCACAGAACTGCAGGAGGCCAGAGAAGAATACGATGAGAACAACAGAGCGATGGTGACACCCTGGCAGTGTGGCAAGAGGTGCACACATGAGCAGAGCGAAGCCATTACCTGCGGAGACTTCAAACCACAGGGAGATCGACTGGGAGAATCATGAACCACGTGGGGGTCCAGAAACTTGGAGAGCCAAGATGATGGACGGGAAACACTGGAAAACCTGATGCACCAACATGTCAGGGACACGACCAGAGAGAGAGGGGAGAAGATGAACCAGCAAGACTGGACCTTGCATTCACCCCGAACAGCTCAGATATTGAAGACATAACGCACGCAGAGCCCTGGGAGCCAGTGACCATATGGTGCTTAGCTTTGAGTACATTGTAGAGCTACAGGTGGAGAGGGAAACACAGGCACCGAGCAGAGACAAACCAGACTTAAAAGAGGAAACTACACGGGCTTGAGGAATTTCCTGCAGGACATCCATAGTGGGAAAGGGAAATGAAGGATCTGACAATAAATGAAATGATGGAATAATGAGGGCAAAAGTGCAAGGAGGCAGAGGAACGGTTTATACCAGAGGCAAATGTTTAAATGGAAGGCTCAAAGAGCCCCCTGGTTTACCCAAAGGCAGGGAGGCAAAGAATCAGAGTATCAGAGAATGGAAACGGTACAGAAGAGCTGCAAAGAAACCCAAGTGAAACAAAGAGATTAGTAGAAGAGCTAGAAACGAAAGTATGCACAAGTACGGAGGAGGCCCAGAAACAGCATGAAAACGACATAGCATCAAAGTTAAGTCCGACCAAACTGATGTTCAGTCACATCAGAAGGAAGACAACAGTCAAGGACCAGATAAGGCTGAGGAGAAGATGGGAACTCACAAGCAATGATCAAAGAGGTATGTGAGGAGCTCAACTTGAGGTTAAGGGAAGTATTCACAATGGAGGAAGGAAGGCAGCTGGGTAGACAGGACATGGTTCATCACCAACAAGGGATGTACTCAAGTGCTAGAGGGCTTACACACAACTGAGGAGGAAGGAAGCAGTTACTCAGTGACCCGATACCTCAAAGGCGATGTGGTCCGGGACAATATCTCCCCCGTGGGTTCCTTCGGGAAGGAGCTGAGGTACTGAGGTGTCAATTTACCACAATTTTCAACACATCCCTTGAAACTGGGCAGCTACCTGAGGTATGGAAGAAGGCCAACGTAGTCCCCATTTTTTAAAAAAGGAGACAGAAAAGAGGCACTCAAACTATAGACTGCAAATACTATATATGTATAGTGTGCAAAGTCCTGGAGAAAATCATCAGGAAAAGAATGGTGGAACACCTTGAGCGGAACAGGATAATAAACACCAGACAGCATGGATTCCCGGAAGGCAAACCCAGTAACAAACCTCCTAGAGTTCTATGATAAAGTAACAGAGGTAAGGCTAGAGAGAGAAGGGTGGGCTGATTGCATTTTCCTGGACTGCAGGAAGGCCTTCGACACAAGTTCCTCACATGAGATTAGCAAAGAAGCTGAAGAACAAGCAGGTATAACAGGAAGGCACTGAATGGATCAGGGAATACCTCAAAGGAGGCAACAACGGGTCATGGTGGCGTGGTGAGTGTACTCACAGTGGGCGCCTGTGACGAGGAACTGCAGGGGTCAGTCCTAGGACCAGTGTTATTCCTGGTTTATGTAAATGATATGACGGATGGGATAGACTCTGAAGTGTCTCTATCTTCGTGATGATGTGAAAATAATGAGAGAATCACATCAGAAGAGGACCAGGCAGGGCTGCAAACAGACCTGATTGCCCAGACATCCGTCCCAGCAGTTGGCTTCCTCGAATTCAACTTCCAAATGCAAAAAGTCATGAGGATCGGAAAAGCGCAAGAAGACCGCCTGACAGAGTACAAGCTAAAGTGACAAGGCTGTTGGCAGCAGCAATAGTAGTACTAGCAGCAGCAGTGCAGTAGTAGTACTAGCAGCAGCAGTAGCAACCAGCTGCTGCTGTTGTTAGCAACCAGTTGCCACAGCAGCAACCAGCTGCTGCTGCTAGCACCAGCTGGTTGCTGTTGAGCAGCACCAGCGTTGCTGGTTGGCAGCAACCAAACCGCTGCTGCTGGTAGCTGTTAACTGTTGCCGCTGCTCGCTGCTGCCGCTGCCGTTGCTGTTGCAGCACCAGCGGTTATGCTGCCGTTGCCATAGTAGCAACTTCAGCCGCCGCTGCTGCGCCAGCAGCAGCACCAGCTGCTGCTGCTGCTGGCAGCAGCACCAGCACGTTGCAGCACCAGTTGTTGTTGCAGTAGCACCAGCTGCTGTTGGCAGCAGCAACCAGCTGTTGCTGTTGTTATAGCACCAGCTGCTGGGTTGTTGGCAGTATAGCACCAGCGCTGCTGGTTACAGCAGCACAGCTGCTGCGCTGCTGCTGCAGTAGCACCAGCTGCCAAAGGCTGCTGGCAGCGTTAACCAGCTGTTGCTGTTGCCCAGCAGCAGCAACTGTTGCCGCTGCTGCAGCAGCACCGTTGCTGCTGGCAGCAGCTAATCAACAAAGGTTATAGCACCAGCTGCTGTTGCTGCTACAGTAGCACCAGCGCCAACTGTTGTTATATAACCAGCTGTTGCTGTTGAGAAAGCACCGTTGCTAACCGTTGTTGTTATCCTGTTGCTGCTGTTGGTAATTGTTGCTGTTGGTGCAAATATCCAGTTGTTGCTGTTGCTGCTGTTAGCACCAGCTGGTTGCTACCAAGCTGCTGCTGGAGCGACCTCAGCGTTGCTGCTGTTGCTGGTTGTTATGCGCACTGAGCGTTGCTGTTTCGGTGGCGGAAGCACCAGTTGGCCGCTGCCGCAGCAGCAACTCGCCGCTGCCAAGTTGGCAGCACCAGCTGCTGTTGCGCACCAGCTGCCGCTGCCAGCAGCAACTGTTGCTGCTGTTGTTATTCAGTTGCTGGGTTGCAGCACCAGCCAGCTGCTGTTGCTGACCAGTTGCTGCTTAAGCAGCACCAGCTGCTGTTGAGTAGCACCAGCTGCTGCTGTTAAGAGCAGCAACCAAAGAGCAAATGCTGCCAACAGCAGTTAACTCGTTGCTGCTGCTGCTGCTAGCAGGTGCTAACTGTTCGCTGCTGCTGGCAGCAGCACCAGCTGGTTGCCGCCCCAGCAGCGTTGCTGTTGTTAACCAGCGCTGTTAGCGCTTGCTGCTGCAGCACCAGCTGCTGCTGTTTGGCAGTGACCAGCTACAGCCGTTGGCTAGCAGCAGCAACTGTTAGCTGCTGCTGGCAGCACCGTTGTTGCTATAGCACCAGCTTGTTGCTGTCATAGGCACTGTTGCGCTGCTGTTAGTTGTTAAATTGCAGCTGCTGTTGCTTGCGCACCAGTTGTTGCTGGTGCAGCACCCCAGCTGCTGCTGTTTGAGCAGCAATTGTTGCTGCTGTTGGCAGCAGCACCAGCTGCTGGTCAGTTAAACAGCAGCACCAGCTGCTGCTGTCAGTTGCAGCAGTAAATTGTTGTTGCCATGCCATAGCAGCACCAGTTGTTGCCGCCCGCTAGCACCGTTGCTGCTGCTGCCAGCACCAGCAAATCAGCAAAGTACCAGCCAAGTTAAGCAGCAACCAGCTGCTGTTGGCGATAGCAACTGTTGCTGCCGCTGGGCAGCACCAGCCGCTGGTTGCTGCCACCGCTGCTGCTAATCAGCAGCACCAGCTGCGTTAATCAGCAGCAAATTGCGCTGCTGCTGCTGGCAGCATCCAGCTGCTGCTGTCTGAGCACCAGCTGCTGCTGTTGCGCAGCACCAGCCGCTGCTGCTGGCAGCGTCTGAAGCAGTTGCTGCTGCAGTAGCACTGTTGTTGCCATCCGTTAGTAGCACTAGCAGCACCAGCGCTGGCAGTAGCACAGCGCTGCTGGCAGCTGACCTGTGCTGCTGCTGTTGCAGCACCAGCTAAGAATCAGCAGTAGCACCAGCTAAGTTGCTTGCAGCAGCACCACAGCAGCACAGCAGCACCAGCGCTGCTGGCAGCGCACCAGCCTTGCTGCTGGCAGCAGCACCAGCGTTGTTGTTAAAAAACTGTTGCCGTTGTTGCAGCACCAGCTGTTGCTGTTACTCAGCACCAGCGGTGCTGCTGCGCAGCACCAGCTGCTGTTCAGCAACTGTTGCCGCTGGCTGGCGACAGGCAGTAACCAGCTGCTGGCGTTGCTGCTGTTGGCGAGCTGGCAGCACCATTGCTGCGACAGCAGCGTCTGCACCAAGCAGAGCCAGCAGCAACCAGCTGTTGCTGCTGCTTGGCAGCAACGTTTGCCAGCGTTGCCAGCACCGTTTGCCGCTGCTGCTAGAAACCACCCGTTGCTGCTGCCAGCAGCACCGTTGGCGGCGCCCGCTGCTCCCGCTGCTGCGGCGCCGCGTTCCCGGGCTGCACCCACCAGTGCTGCGGGCCGCTAAGCCCCTGTTGCTGCCGCCACAGCACCAGCTTTGGGCAAGAAACTGGTGCGCGGCAGCACCAGTTGTTGTTGTGCGGGTTAAAATTGAAAGCGTTGTTGGGAGCACCAGTTGCTGTGGGGTATTCGCGGCAGAAAGTTGTTCCCGTTGCTTGCCCCAGCGTTGTTAAAAGCCGGCGCCAAGCAACTGTTAGCCCGAACCGTTGTTGTTGTTGCGCGCCGGGGCAAAAACGCCGGCTGGCCGCTGCTGAAAAGCTGCTGCTCCCGGTTTGGGCGGCACCACGTTTTTGCTCCCAAAGCCCCAGGGCAGAAATTTGCACAGAGCACCAGCAGCTTTTGGGGTAAGCAACAGCATTTTCTTTTGAAAGGGGAAAGCAGGGCTTTTGATAGCACCAGGGCGTTTTTCCAACCCCCAGTTTGGCGTGATAGCATTAAAAAGTTTTTAGATTTCCACGTTTTCCAAACACCCATTCCCTTTGTTAGTTTTGGTAACGCGGTGGTAATGAACGGGAGGGCCAGAGGGGGGGTTGTACTTAAGTTTAAGTTTTTCCCCGTTAGTCTCCTCATCCTGTGTATGAGCAAGGTCAAGTCGTCATGAAGCAGGAGGGTTCCTGAGGTGATGGTGGGAGGGTTGCTGAGGCGATGGTAGGAGGGGCAGTGAGGCAGATCGATGGTGGAGGGGCAGTGAGTCGATGGTGGAGGGGCAGTGAGTCGATGGTGGGGGGCAGTGAGTGATGGTGGAGGGGCAGTGAGTCGATGGTGGAGGGGCAGTGAGTCGGATGGTGGAGGGGCAGTGAGTCGATGGTGGAGGGGCAGTGAGTCGATGGTGGAGGGGCAGTGAGCGATGGTGGGAGGGGCAGTGAGTCGATGGTGGAGGGGCAGTGAGTCGATGGTGGAGGGGCAGGAGTCGATGGTGGGGGGCAGTGAGTCGATGGTGGAGGGCAGGAGTCGATTTGGTGGAGGGGCAGTGAGTCGATGGTGGAGGGAGTAAGGAAGAGTGACTAAGTGTACTGTCATCACTACCATGTTATCATGGGTTAACGCTAAATCCGAAGGGTCACCCACACCATGGATATGGAGGATCAACACCCACCCCATGCCCATGGTGTGGGTGGTAGTCCACCATAATAAACTATTTACATGATGTATCTGGATATAATGGTAATGAGTTATTTGTGACATGAATTTAGTGACAAAAATAGAAGAGTAAATTATATATGGTTCTGAAAATTTACATTGTCTTATATTTCAGAAAAGTACCGCTGAATTTAAACCAGTGGTTTTGTATTATTTACAACAGGTAGACAGGAATAATTCTAGAATTGCTGGTAATGTGGACAAACACTTTGATCATCTTGAACATTTACGAGTGACTTGTGTCAAATTTATTCTATCGCATTGAATTGCAATGACGCAGGGTGTGACAATAGTCCGTCTGCAAAGTTTACTTAGTTATGTCTACTTCAGCTGGTGATACAACCTGCAGGAGATACGGGACCCAGCCGAAGTCGGTTAGTAGGACATCCATGAATGCTGCATAGACATGTGGTCCTCCTCAGATATAATAATGATACATGGACTGACTGGTGTCAATCTTAATAATTTCATGTCAATGAAGTTAAGTTCTGATGTATATTGTCGTAGTTGCTAAGTGAGAGTTCATGAGTGCAATCTACTTCCTCATTGATGGATATCACTACGAACTCATGAGTGCCATCATGCATCTGAAGACCAATGTAGGTAGAATCAACATGTGTACTCTGACTCCCTGTCTACGACCTTACAATACCTGTGTCGGCTTCTAACACAAGCATACCACAATTGAATTCTTGGAGTTAAACGAATTTATGTATAATAGTGTATCACTTATAAGGTATCAAATTTAGATCATGAACATTAGTGGAAGGTGTACAGCAGCATCTATCAGTTTTTATGATCCATATGGAGGAGTGTTCACCAGTGCTGAGGAAAGTTTGGAGGGCTTCTGTGCAGGGGTTTGAATGGGCTTGCCTGAGCATTTAGAACCCCCCACGAGGACATTTATTTCAGTAACACGATCTCTAATGCTTGGGATATCAAGTTCCTTCCGCATATTTTGAATTTTGGCAGTACGAGGGCATCCCTATTATGATCCTCATTGCTTCGCTCGGCAATTTTTCCAGCCCTCCAAGCTTCCAGTCTGACACAAGAGCAAGTAATCAGCCAATGATCTGATATATAGCAAAACACATCATTTTCACAATTTTAACATTACCACCGTACCTGGGATGGAAACTAAGTGCTCTCAGCTTTCCTTTGAATTATTGACAAACTCCTATTACAAGTCTAAGTAGTTGGAAGTCAAAGCCTAGATCCCTGTATCTAGTTACATATCTAGTCGAGACCCATCATAACTGGATCCGGAGGACTGAGCCTCTGTCGAAGAGGACGCCTTTATCTTCGCTTTTCAATAGATATAACCAAAAGGTCCTGACACGAGGCCTGGGTGTTGGAGAATCCGTGGTGCATTACATACCCGGTAAACATTTATTCTTCAACGAATCTAATGACAATGCTCGTTGAGTTTTATTAATTGAACTTAGAGATATAGAGACAATGATTTTCAGGGGGATTGGATCTCTAGCATGTTAGAGAAAGAAATGGAACGATCGTTATGAAACTAACACCATTGTTTTCGTATGCTTGAAGACGTGCTAGAGTACAACAAATGAATATATAATTATATATAGTTATTATAATTATATAATTAAATTTGCTATAATGTACAGATAAATAACTAGATTAAACCGGTAAAGGGAACGGTAAACAAAAAGGAAAATTAATTTTCAACTTGATAACTAAATTATGCAATCCTCCAGAATGGTAAACACAAAATTATTTTTAAACAAATTCAAATTACGTGGAAATCCCAGGATAGATAAGATAAAGAGTTTTGAAAGTTTGGCCGATACATCGAGTCACAAAGTTATCTCACTAGAATTGATCCCCACTTGTTCAGTAAATTGATAATTTACCTGTACAATCCACTTGCTTCAGTACAATTTGATAATTGGTCTGTAAACCCATTGTTCAGTACAATTAGAAAATTGGTACCTGTACAATCCACTTGCTTCAGTACAATTAGAAAATTGGTACCTGTACAATCCACTTGCTTCAGTACAATTAGAAAATTGGTACCTGTACAATCCACTTGCTTCAGTACAATTAGTACCTGTACAATCCACTTGCTTCAGTACAATTAGAAAATTGGTACCTGTACAACCCACTTGCTTCAGTACAATTAGAAAATTGGTACCTGTACAATCCACTTGCTTCAGTACAATTAGAAAATTGGTACCTGTACAATTTGCAACCATTATCAACTTTCCACTAAGTAAGATACAAATAAGCAATGACACCACTATCTTGCTTGCTTCAATTACACAGCTCAGTAATAAAGCTTATGTTCTTTTCAGAAAAAAAAAGACAAGTGTTGAAAGTTTGAAGCCAGTCAGAAGAGGCATTCTCCAAGTATAGAACT
This sequence comes from Cherax destructor, assembly GCA_009830355.1. Lineage (NCBI taxonomy): Eukaryota > Metazoa > Arthropoda > Malacostraca > Decapoda > Parastacidae > Cherax > Cherax destructor. Next base: position 5,571 of record WNWK01045967.1, on the reverse strand, counting down.
GAAACCAGTAACGCTCATAGCCATGTTATAAAACTTTCATCTTCACGGGCATGGGCCAGTAGGCCTGCTGCAGTGTTCCTTCTTTCTTATGTTCTTAATAACACTGGTATACCACAACAGGTAAACCACAAACTACGCAGGTGACCTACAATAAGTAAAGCACACCATAGCGGTCATTTACTCGTAGCATCTCTATACAAAATGGAACCTGTATACTAGTTTACTCTGGGAGGCATCTCAGCACCCTAGAGCCGGCACCCTAGAGCCGGCACCCTAGAGCCGGCACCCTAGAGCCGGCACCCTAGAGCCGGCACCCTAGAGCCGGCACCCTAGAGCCGGCACCCTAGAACCGGCACCCTAGAACCGGCACCCTAGAGCCGGCACCCTGGCACCCTAGCTAAAATATTTTAGGATTCGGCTATAATAATGAAAACAATAAAATTATAATTATTTCAAAGCAGTGTACAAACACACAATTTGAAAGCTTATATTATACTGAGCATTCCAGCAGACTGACATTCTGACAGTGCCTAGAAGCTAGAAGAATCAAAACTTCCTTCTAATACAAGGATTTAAGTCTTTAAGGACGTGACTCTGTTTAAATTAGAAAACCTAAGACATTTAGTGATTGTTATGTTCTCTACCTGAGAGCAAGTTAAGTCTCTTGGCAGATATATTTACAAAGTGGAGTAAAATACCAAAGGAGATCTGGGGGAATAGAAGTGGTCCACCTTACCTAGTGTCACCTGTGATGTCTCTGTTCTGCAGTTTGTGCTGAAGTTAAATACTCTCCACTCTCGTGAGATGTTATTACTGATATCAGTTAATACGGCAAGTTTAAGATAAAACGAGTGCAACACTGGGGTATCTTTATTGTCGAAAAGTTTCGTTTCCGATGAAGGATTATTAGGTTAAATACAAGCGAAAATAACTGGAGACGGCGGCGGCGGCAGCAACGCTAGTAGTGGTACCAGTACTTATAATAGTAAAATATTGGTAGTAGTATCAGTAATAGTATCTAGTAGTAGTAGCAGCAGCTGCAGCAGTTTTAACGTGATCAGTCAGCGTGGGCAAGTGATGGTCAGTCTCCCAAGCCACATGCCTATTTCTATAGGCTTGAGGGACTAACCACCACCACCTTCAAAAGTCTGGCTGACTGATCACGTCAAAACAACATTTTCTACTGCCTCCAGTGCTATATTCACCCGTGTTCGACTCAAGAAATATTTCGTACAAGCTAAACATTCCCATAATGAACATGGCTTACGCGACGGTCTGGAGTTCTGAGACTCTCTGACCGCGGGTTCGAACCCCACCCGTGGTATGGTTTTTTTTTATGCCCTAGTGCTGCGTGTCTCATTCCTCAACACCCATGAGAAGTATAATGTTTGCGCCCACTCATGCGGCAGTTTATACCCCTCACATACACTTGTGGGAAGGAACTAGTGTCTTTAAATAGTAAATATAGTGAGAATGTCATGTTTTAGATGTTAGATTATGGTAGTGGGTCAGTATACTAAAGCTGAAGATAAAACTATTAAATCCAACTTTGATAAGACCCCATTGAAATAAGTCACTGACTTTTTTTTAGTTATCCTAGGTAATTTATACTATGTATGATACTTGTACTTGTGTGTGTCTGTGCCTAAATAAATTTGCTATAGGAAAGTGGGAACCCACGTTCTTCATGTCACCTACAATCATTTAGAGGCGACAGTAAAGGCAGAGTTATTCCCTCAGTCAGATAACTCTGAAGTTATCCACAGACGAAGACATTTTATCCGTAGATATAGGACTACAAATCACTAGTGTAAAGGTGATGAGGGATATTGCATATCTTGCAAGTCCTGGGGTAACCAGACACAATTTATCTCCCTCTAATTCTGTCTCAGAGGAGAAAGATCTGAGTCAGGAAATCTTCCTAAATCGAACTAAATTGATTGCTTGGCATCCAAATTGATTGCTTGGCATCCAAATTGATTGCTTGGCATCCAAATTGATTGCTTGGCATCCAAATTGATTGCTTGGCATCTAAATTGATTGCTTGGCATCCAAATTGATTGCTTGGCATCCAAGACTTGAAATTAGTTATGGAAAAATGTTCATGTGTAGTGTAATATATGTACATGTATCCCTTTTTTTTTTAACACACTGGCCCTCTCCCACCGAGGCCCTCTCCCACCGAGGCCATCTCCCACCGAGGCAGGGTGACCAGAGAAAGAAGAAACACTTTCAACATCATTCACTCCATCACTGTCTTGCCAGAGGAGCGCCAGCATCACAGCTCAGATGCCCCTCCAAACTGTAATACCTCCACACCTCCTTCAGTGTAAACACTACCTCCACCTGCAGGACTCAAGGACGCTCACTTGCATCTGTCATATGTCCAAGCCCTCGCATACAAAACCTTCACCCTCCCTCCAGTCTCTCCTAGGACGGTTGAACCTCTTCTTAACAATTCACAAACGAGCGAAATTTAATGAACATTATCTCCGTCACAGCAGGATTCGAACCTACACACTGTCAAATCTGAGATCTGGTTGAGTGACGAAAGTACCGAGTGCTTTGATACAGATGTGCAGGTTCGAATCCTGCTATGGACCGAGAGATAATGTTTGAATATATATATATATATATATATATATATATATATATATATATATATATATATTTTTGTCGTGCAGAATAGGTAAAACTGGTCAATTAGCAAGAACTCATTTAAAATTAAGTCCTTCCTAAAATTTTCTCTTATACGTTTAATGATATATTTTTTCATTTATGTTAATGTAATAATTTATAATTTTGTTCCAAAAGAAACTTTGAAAACTTACCTAACCTTATTATAACAAGCACAATTTTATTTAGCTTCAACCCAACTAAATATATTTTAGATACGTTTACAATAATTTAATAATAAACAAACACAATGAAATATATTTTTTCGTTAGGTTCAGAATGATTTTTGAAATTATTACATACACAAATTTTCGCTTGTCTTATATGGCAAGATGAGCGTTGCTTATTTAAGCCAAAATCGCAAGTTTTATCCTAATCGGCACGACTATATATATATATATATATATATATATATATATATATATATATATATATATATATATATATATATATATATATATATATATATATATATATATGTCGTGCTGAATAGGTGAAACTGGTCAATTAGCAAGAACTCATTTAAAACTAAGTCCTTTCTAAAATTTCCTCTTATACGTTTCAAGATATATTTTTTTCATTTATGTTAATGTAAAATTAAAAAAATTGTACCAATAGAACCTTAGAAAACTTAACTAACCTTATTATAACAAGCGCAATTTAATTTAGCCTAATCCAACTAAATATATTTAAGACAAGTTTACAATACTTTAATAATAAAATCAATGAAATATATTTTTTGGTTTGTCAAAATTATTTGCAAAATTTTGCATACGCAAATTTTCGCTTGCTTTATTCGGGAAAAGAGTGTTGCTATTTATGTCAAAATAGCAAGTTTTACCTATTCGGCACGACATATGTATATATATTTTGTATATATATTTTGTATATATGTATATATATATATATATATTATGTATATATGTATATATATATATATATGTATATATGTATATATATATATATATATGTATATATGTATATATATATATATATGTATATATATATATATATATATTTTATATATATATATATATGTATATTTTATATATATATATATGTATATATATATATATATAGTATATATATATATATATATATATATATATATATATATATATATATATAGTATATATATATATATATATATATATATATATATATATATATATATATATATATATATTGTATATATATATATATATATATATATATATATATATATATATATATATATATATATATATATATATATTATATATATATATATGCTGGGAATTCGCAAGAGCAGGCGAAATATTCACAAACACCTACGAACCTTGTGACAAGGTACGCAGTGCTTTGTGTCGATGCATGCAGGGGATGAGATGAAAAGCTGTAATCCACCTGCCTGAAAGCTGGCTGCCTTGGATCAACGTCTAGCGTGAGCTGGACGCCAAGGTATTGGACCAGTATGGTACAGTCGGCAAAGCACTGCGTGCCTTGTCACAAGGTTCGTAGGTCTGAGTCTCCGTCGGCCAGAGATCAGTGTTTGTATGTGTGTGTGTGTGTGTGTGTGTGTGTGTGTATATATATATATAATTAAATAATATATAGGGAGGTACCACCTCTAGAACTTTACTGGGGACCTCATCCACAGAGAATACAATAAACGCCTCAGGAAAACTCCCCAGGTTCTCCCGGAGCTGTTTGAATATTTTCTTCTCCTACCACCCCCTATATATATATTATATATGTGTTCTCTTAATAGACAGAATACATTGACAGAAAACACAAACATGAACATGAATACATTGGTACAATATATCAAAGATTATGAATCTCCTCCAAAGCCGGATGCGAGCCCAGTATGCCACATGCATTTCCCTCTGGATGGCCATGCTGAGGCGCTGGAACAAGTGGCTGCCCTTGGGTCCCTGGTGGTGTCGATGAGTGTGAAAACAGTTCTTTAAGGAAACCTGTGGCATTTTTTCCCCATGATCCCAAGGTCTCTGATTCCACTGGGACAAATTGATACTGTTGGCTTATGTCCCTGTACTTGCCGATCTTGTACTCCTCCCTGTGGTCAGCAGCTCCTCTCTGATGCCCGACACTGTGATGGATGTAGGTGTCAGCCAGTGTCTCGACACAGGTATAGTCCCATGCTAAGAGCTTGCCATTCTTCCAAGGATAGATGGTGATCCCATCGGGGTGGTTTGCTGGGTTGTGGGTATTGTTGGCTGCCAGTGATCGACGCTCTCATCCAGCTGTAGCAAGGGTTCTCTTTTTTGATGTCGTGACTTCATTGTGTCTTATGCCAGTCCTTGGTTTTGGAACAGTTTAGACCATGGGACCATATTGGTCGGATGCACATCGCCACAAATACACGATATTCCGTGTGAATTGGGCAGTAAGGCGCAGAGCCACTGCAATATGGAGGGTCTTAGGGTCGAGGTGTATTGCCATTGCCGAAATGGGAACTGTTTGGAGGAAGTCCCCAGAATGATGTGCACTCACAGCCAGAAGACAGGCAGACTCCCATCTGATGTTACAGCCCTAAGCATTTGTCACATCTTTTCATTTCAATGATGGGGCCATCCCAACTTGACTGTTTGTAGGCAGTTCCCACTAGGTTTTGGTGAGGAAGCAACAGAGTCTCGCATTCAGTGATGGCACTGTTGTAAGCAGGTCCTGTATTCCTGCTGAATTACTGAGGTTGTCCGGAAGAATTTGTATTGTATTCAGGTATTTGTATTGTATGCAGGTATTCAGAATCAACTACAAGAGATATTAAACCAGGGAAGTGTTTTGGGGATGCCCAAATGAGACCGAACTGTGGAATAAAATCACGATATTAAAAGATAACAACAAACTGGCCTCTCATAAAAACATGACAGATTTAAACAGTTGGGAAAA
>WNWK01045966.1:0-14503 GCA_009830355.1 Cherax destructor | reverse complement strand
AAGGAATAATGTAAAATAGACTAGTCCTTTTACACCCCCAAAAATATACTTACAAAAGCATTTAAAAAATAAACTTACATAAAAGGGCGATTTTGGGGACCATCGTAACTCAAGGTACCATGTATATATATATATATATATATATATATATATATATATATATATATATATATATATATATATATATATATATATATATATATATATATATATATATATATCTCCATCCTCCATCCATCCATCCATCCATCCATCCATCCATCCACCCTACATTTTGCTGGATTCACTAATATTACACCTTGGAAGAATATGCTTTTCTCAGATTGAAGTGCCCCTTGTACTGCCTGGCTGGTTTTTTCAGAAAGGGATATTTTTTAAGTTTGCGGCGACGATGCTTGCGTCTTGTAGAGGATGAAGAGTCATCCAGTGGTGGCAGTACGCTGTCCTCCTCATTATTTGTGGTCCAGCGCATTGAATGGGGGAATTCGGTGAGCATCTCCCTTAAATGTTCTACAGCGGTCCAGTCGGTGTTGGAACCCATTTGGCGGACATACTCGCTGATGAGGTGTTGAGATTCGATGATGTGACATGTAGTAGCGTAGTCCAGGAAGGTAAAGACATGGAAGGAGCATGTCATAAAGTTGATGTTCTGGGTTATGGCTGTCACGTTGGTCACCTGGTAGTATGGGATGCCGTGAAGAGCCATATATTCTAAGAAGAAGTGGTTAGGAGGTCGACATGTGGAGTCGAAGTACAGGTATTGACCATCCCAGCAGCGGTACACTGATACGCTGTGAGCACTAGAACTATTGTCCAACTGTGTGACCATGAAGAAACCTCGCCCACGAGCCAGAGGAGGCTCTCTAAAAATGTCTTCATTGAAGACGCACTTGCAGTACCTTCCTATGGGTCGAGGAGTACATCTTAATATCTTCTATATATCATCCAGGTACAGACATCTTACGGTACGGAGATATGGATGGTACACCTCCTCACTGTGAAACCAGTGGCTGAAGTCCATTATTGATTTATTTCTTCTCTTCAGAAAAAAATTTCAGCTGCGAAGATACTTAAAGGGCGAAACAAATTTCTTTGCAAGAATGACCAATACTTGTACAGAACTTAATCTGAATAGTAAAGTTTTGAATAATATAGTGATGTATAGGGAGGAGGTGGTGGTGGCTTTATATAGTGAGGTGGTGGGAGTTTTGTATAGGGAGGTGGTGGTGGCTTTGAATAGTGAGGTGGTGGGAGTTTTGTATAGTGAGGTGGTGGGAGTTTTGTATAGTGAGGTGGTGGGAGTTTTGTATAGTGAGGTGGTGGTGGCTTTGAATAGTGAGGTGGTGGGAGTTTTGTATAGTGAGTAGTGCTGATAGTTTTCTATAGTGAGTAGTGATACAGTTTTGAATAGTAATAGTTTTGTGCAGTAGTGATAGTTTTGTATAGTGGTAATAGTTTTGAGTAGTGCTGTTAATTTTGTGTAGTAGTGATAGCTTTAAGTAGTGTTGATAGTTTTGTGTAGTAACAGTTTTATATAGTGTATAGTGAGGATCATTTTGCGAAGACAAGATAGTTTTCAGTAGTGTTGATTATTTATATATATTGTGTAATGTTTATAGTTGTGTAGTGGTGATAGTTTATATATTGTGTAATGTTTATAGTTGTGTAGTGGTGAAAGTTTATATACTGTGTAATGGTTATAGTTTTGTGTAGTGGTGATAGTTTATATATTGTGTAATGGTTATAGTTGTGTAGTGGTGATAGTTTATATTAGGGATGTATCGGATGTGAAAAATTTAGATATCCGGTATGCGGATGTGTATACGGATGTCATACTTACTCATTTTACGGATGCAAATGCGGATGCGGATGTAAGAAATTGTGCGGATGTTCCGGGGATTTGGGAGGCGGATGTAAGAAATTGTGCGGATGTTCCGCGGATGTTGATGCGGATGTATATGCGAATATCTGTTTGCTGTGAAATGTGGATACGGATGTAAGAAATTGTGCGGATGTTCCGCAGATGCGGATGCGGATGCGAATATTCGATACATCACTAGTTTATATATTCTGTAATGGTTATAGTTGTGTAGTGGTGATAGTTTATATACTGTGTAATGTTTATAGTTGTGTAGTGGTGATAGTTTATATACTGTGTAATGTTTATATTTGTGTAGTGGTGATAGTTTATATATTGTGTAATGGTTATAGTTGTGTAGTGGTGATAGTTTATATATTGTGTAATGGTTATAGTTGTGTAGTGGTGATAGTTTATATACTGTGTAATGGTTATAGTTTTGTGTAGTGGTGATGGTTTATATATTGTGTAATGTTTATAGTTGTGTAGTGGTGATAGTTTATATATTGTGTAATGTTTATAGTTGTGTAGTGGTGATAGTTTATATATTGTGTAATGGTTATAGTTGTGTAGTATTGATAGTTTATATATTGTGTAATGGTTATAGTTGTGTAGTGGTGATAGTTTATATACTGTGTAATGGTTATAGTTGTGTAGTGGTGATAGTTTATATATTGTGTAATGGTTATAGTTGTGTAGTGGTGATAATAATGATAATAATAATAATAATAATAATAATAATAATAATAATAATAATAATAATAATAATATTTTGGACATGATACAAAGAATTACATTTGGTTATTGAGATTACATGAGGTGTACATGCCAAAAGCCCCTAGTATGCAGGGCATTTTGGGCAGACTTAAAATTAACTTAAAACTAAATTGTAAGAATTTTTGTAGATAGTATACAATGAGTAAAGGTGAGTATTTAAGCTATGAAATTTGAACATAGTTTTGTACTTTTGTCTTCATTATAAAATTAATTAAATCAGATTAAACAAATTAAAGCAATAATAATAATAAAATAATAAAAAGTTATGGTTGATAATTTATAAAATAAGTAAAGTTGCATATCTAAGTTTTAAAGTTTGAATATAAGTTGAACATATCAATTAATTGTAGCAATTTATTGCAGCAATGCAACTAATTGAGTGAGATAACAATTTAAAACAATTAATTGCATTGCAGTTAGTTTACGTGGTCATTATAATGTAAGTGTTGTGGGAATAATTAGCTAAGTAAGTATTATTCATAACAGGTTTTACATTCATTCGTTCATTCATACATTACATTGACTTTAAAGTCAGGTTTTACGTTAAGTGATTATTCTACTTTGCTGGGAATGGTTGATATGGAGCAATTAGCTTTGGGTGAGAAGGTGGTTTTTTAGCATCGTTTTGAATTGGGGTACAGGTAGGGTTTCTTTGGCAATGACAGGTAATGAATTCCAAATTTTCGTGCCTTTTATGTGCATTGAGTTTTTACATAGTGTTAGGTGGACACGGGGAACATCGAGGAGTGATCTGTGTCTAGTGTTATGTAGTGTAATGGTTATAGTTGTGTAATAATAATAATAATAATAATAATAATAATAATAATAATAATAATTTTTATTTGGACATGATACAAAGAATTACATTTGGTTATTGAGATTACATGAGGTGTACATGCCAAAAGCCCCTAGTATGCAGGGCATTTTGGGCAGTTGTGTAGTATTGATAGTTTATATATTGTGTAATGGTTATATAGTTGTGTAGTGGTGATAGTTTATATATTGTGTAATGGTTATAGTTGTGTAGTGGTGATAGTTTATATACTGTGTAATGGTTATAGTTGTGTAGTGGTGATAGTTTATATATTGTGTAATGGTTATAGTTGTGTAGTGGTGATAGTTTATATACTGTGTAATGTTTATAGTTGTGTAGTGGTGATAGTTTATATACTGTGTAATGTTTATAGTTGTGTAGTGGTGATAGTTTATATACTGTGTAATGTTTATAGTTGTGTAGTGGTGATAGTTTATATACTATGTAATGTTTATAGTTGTGTAGTGGTGATAGTTTATATATTGTGTAATGGTTATAGTTGTGTAGTGGTGATAGTTTATATACTGTGTAATGTTTATAGTTGTGTAGTGGTGATAGTTTATATATTGTGTAATGTTTATAGTTGTGTAGTGGTGATAGTTTATATATTGTGTAATGGTTATATAGTTGTGTAGTGGTGAAAGTTTATATACTGTGTAATGATTATAGTTTTGTGTAGTGGTGATAGTTTATATATTGTTTAATGGTTATAGTTGTGTAGTGGTGATAGTTTATATATTATGTAATGGTTATAGTTGTGTAGTGGTGATAGTTTATATACTGTGTAATGTTTTTAGTTGTGTAGTGGTGATAGTTTATATACTGTGTAATGTTTATAGTTGTGTAGTGGTGATAGTTTATATTTTGTGTAATGGTTATAGTTGTGTAGTGGTGATAGTTTATATACTGTGTAATGTTTATAGTTGTGTAGTGGTGATAGTTTATATATTGTGTAATGGTTATAGTTGTGTAGTGGTGATAGTTTATATACTGTGTAATGGTTATAGTTTTGTGTAGTGGTTATAGTTTATATATTGTGTAATGTTTATAGTTGTGTAGTGGTGATAGTTTATATATTGTGTAATGGTTATAGTTGTGTAGTGGTGATAGTTTATATACTGTGTAATGGTTATAGTTGTGTAGTATTGATAGTTTATATATTGTGTAATGGTTATAGTTGTGTAGTGGTGATAGTTTATATACTGTGTAATGGTTATAGTTGTGTAGTGGTGATAGTTTATATATTGTGTAATGGTTATAGTTGTGTAGTGGTGATAGTTTATATACTGTGTAATGGTTATAGTTGTGTAGTATTGATAGTTTATATATTGTGTAATGGTTATATAGTTGTGTAGTGGTGATAGTTTATATATTGTGTAATGGTTATAGTTGTGTAGTGGTGATAGTTTATATACTGTGTAATGGTTATAGTTGTGTAGTATTGATAGTTTATATATTGTGTAATGGTTATAATTGTGTAGTGGTGATAGTTTATATACTGTGTAATGGTTATAGGATAGGAAGTTATCCACCCAGGATAACCCAGGGTGGGAAGTTATCTGCCTAGATTAACCCAGGGTAGGGATTGTTATCCACTCAAGATAACCCAAGGTAGGGAGTGTTATCCACTCAGGATAACACAGGGTAGGGAATGTTAGCTACCCAGGATAACCCAGGGTAGGGAGTGTTAGCCACCCAGGGTAGGGAGTGTTAACCACTCAGGATAACCCAGGGTAGGGAGTGTTAGCCACCCAGGGTAGGGAGTGTTATCCACTCAGGATAACCCAGGGTAGGAAGTGTTAGCTACCCAGGATAACCCAGGGTAGGGAGTGTAGCCACCCAGGGTAGGGAGTGTTATCCACTCAGGATAACCCAGGGTAGGGAGTGTTAGCTACCCAGTGTAGGGAATGTTACAAACTCAGAATAACCCAGGGTAGGGAGTGTTAGCTACCCAGGGTAGGGAGTGTTAGCCACCCAGGGTAGGGAGTGTTAGCCACCCAGGGTAGGGAGTGTTAGCCATCCTAGGTAGGGAGTGTTAGGCACCCAGGGTAGGGAATGTTAGCCACCCAGGGTAGGGAGTATTAGCCACCCAGGGTAGGAGTGTTAGCCACCCAGGGTAGGGAGTGTTAGCCACCTAGGGTAGGGAGTGTTAGCCACCCAGGGTAGGGAGTGTTAGCCACCCAGGGTAGGAAGTTATCCACCTAGGATAACCCAGGGTAGGAAGTTATCCACCCAGGATAACCCAGGGTTGGAAGTTATCCACCCAGGGTAAGGAGTGTTAGCCACCCAGGATAGCCCAGGGTAGGGAGTGTTAGCCACCCAGGGTAGGGAGTGTTAGCCACCCAGGGTAGGGAATGTTAGCCACCCATGGTAGGGAGCATTAGCCACCCAGGGTAGGGAGTGTTAGCCACCCAGGATAACCCAGGGTAGGGAGTGTTAGCCACCCAGGGTAGGGAGTGTTAGCCACCCAGGGTAGGGAGTGTTAGCCACCCATGGTAGGGAGCATTAGCCACCCAGGGTAGGGAGTGTTAGCCACCCAGGGTAGGGAGTGTTAGCCACCCAGGGTAAGGAGTGTTAGCCACCCAGGGTAGGGAGTGTTAGCCTCCCAGGGTAGGGAGTGTTAGCCACCCAGGGTGGGGAGTGTTAGCCACCCAGGGTGGGGAGCATTAGCCACCCAGGGTAGGGAGTGTTAGCCACCCAGGGTAGGGAGCATTAGCCACCCAGGGTAGGGAGTGTTAGCCACCCACTATAACCCAGGGTAGGGAGTGTTAGCCACCCACTATAACCCAGGGTAGGGAGTGTTAGCCACCCACTATAACCCAGGGTAGGGAGTGTTATCCACCCAGAACCATAAATTCCAATAATAACCCTGATTATAATCATTATTATAATCAAATAGAATCGCTAAACCACAGGGGTAATAACCCTGAACAAAAACGCTTTCTTGATAGTTGTGACAAGACCCATAGGCACAATACCAGACACAAAAATCTCTATGACATTCCACGTGTCCGGCTAAATCTATACAAACGTTCACTGTACATTAAAGGGCCTAAAATCTAGAACTGCAAACTCTAGAACTGCAAACTCAGCCACCATTTTCAAAACTATACTGTCAAAAAACATCTTATCTCCCTAACACACCCCACCATCAACTAACTACATGAAAACCACCTATTCATGCACACACACACACACACACACTTGGGGCCAGGAGCTGAGTCTCGACCCCTGCAACCACAATTAGGTGAGTACATCCTCCTCATTTACACCTACACTGACCCAAATGACTGTAAACATAAAATTCCGAATATAGTTAATGCCTAATAATAATAATAATAATAATATACAGTGGTACCTCGAGTTACGATGGTCCCCAAAATCGCCCTTTTATGTAAGTTTATTTTTTTAAATGCTTTTGTAGGTATATTTTTGGGGGTGTAAAAGGACTAGTCTATTTTACATTTTTCCTTATGGGGATAAATTCGTTTGGTAATGGCACTTGAACAGCATTCTCGAACGAAAAAATATTGTAACTCAGAGGTACCACTGTAATTATATTTTTATTTTGATGCATGTTACAAGTGTACACTGTTATTGGTAGTTACAATTATAAAACTGTAATGCAAGGAGAGCCACTGGCATGCCATGGCATTAGGGGCAGTTTATTCTAAAGACTTATTCACTAAGTACTTAATGCTAAAGAAATTGATTGAGTTTATTCTAGTTCTACCACTACTACCACTACTCCTACATTTCCCCACTCTCTTGTACCCTCCCCTGTCTGCCTGCCTATAAATACCCTTCCTCTGTCTCTGTGTGTTAGTGTGACTTTGTAAATGGTCCAAGTCGGGCCGAAACGTCGTCGTAAGCTCCTCTCTTTTATATGTGCGGGTTGTGTGTGTATTGTTCCAGTCACGGTATTGTGCCTTTTTTGTTAGTTAGTTCTGTATTATTTTAAATTATAATATGGTTATACATACAGTGGTACCTCGACTTACGATATTAATCCGTCAGAGAGGGCATATCTTAAGGCGAAACAATCGTTACTCAAATCAATTTTCCCCATAAGAAATAATGGAAATAAATTTAATCCATCCAAGACTTCCAAAAGTAGTTAAATAAAATATTTTTTAGAACTTTTTGACATTAAATAATACAGAATTTAATGAAGAATACCTAAATACACATGTAAATATTGTACAATAACATGTCACTTACATTTATTGAAGAGTTGTTGATGTGTGGAGGACGGGAGGAGGGAGAAGGTGGAGTAGTATGCTAGTGTTTGGAAGGGGAATCCCCTTCCATTAACACTGCAGGTACCAAGTTCTTTTCTGGGGTTACTTCCCTTTTTCTTTTAATGCCACTAGGACCAGCTTGAGAGTCACTGGACCTCTTTCTAACAATAAATCTGTCCAGGGAGCTCTGTGTCTGGCGATTCTTTAACACATCCCTGAAATGACACACCACTGTGTCATTGTACAGGTTGCCAGCACGGCCTGCAACAGCATGGTTAGGGTGATATTCATCCATAAAGCCTTGCACATCACTCCATTTGGCACAGATCTCCTTAATCCTTGAAGAAGGCACCTTCTTCCATCTCTGTTCCACCTCCTCCTCCTCCTCTGAACCATTGTCCTAACCTCTGGTCTCTTGTTCCAGTTGCTGCTGAAGCTCTTGCAGATCTTCAGTGGTTAGCTCCTCCACCAACTGTTCCACATCCTCACCACTCACCTCTAACCCCATAGACTTGCCCAATTCCACAATTTCTTCCACAACAGGCTCAGGCTCAGGCTCAGGGTTCTGAGGCTCAGCCCCAAAACCTTCAAAATCCCTCTCTAGGACACAGTCTGGCCACAATTTTCTCCAAGCAGAGTTCAAAGTCCTGGTAGTCACTCCTCCCAAGCCTTACCTATAAGGTTTACACAATGCAGCATATGGAAATGGTTTTTCCAAAAGTCTCTTAGGTTATATTCATGTCTGTGGTCACATCAAAGCACTTTTGAAACATTGCTTTGGTGTAGAGTTTTTAAAGTTGGAAATGACCTGCTGGTCCATGGGCTGGAGGAGAGGAGTGGTTTAGGGGCAAGAACTTCACTTTGATGAATTTAAACTCCTCCACAATTTTCTCTACCAAGTTTGGAGGATGACAAGGAGCATTGTCCATTATCAGGAGGCACTTAAGTGGCAAATTATTGTCCAATAGATATTTCTTCACACTGGGGCCAAACACGCCATTGAACCACTCTAAGAAAATGTCCTTTGTGACCCATGCCTTTTTGTTAGACCTCTACATCACACACAAGTTAGACTTGGTGACACCGCATCTGCCAAACACTCGGGATTTTCAAAAGATACACCAGTAAAGGCTTCACTTTACAATCACCACTGGCATTAGCACAAAGCATCAAAGTTAGCCTGTCTTTCATAGGCTTATGTCCTGGCTGTGCCTTTTCTTCCTGAGTAATGAAGGTCCTGTTGGGCATTTTCTTCCAAAACAGGCCTGTTTCATCACAATTAAACACTTGTTGGGGGAGGAATTGTTCAGCCTCTATGTACTCCTGGATTTCAGGCACATATTTTTCAGCCGCGATTTTGTCAGAACTGGCTGCCTCACCATGCCTCACAACACTATGTATGCCACTTCGATTCTTAAATTTGTGAAACCAGCCTCTGCTGGCTTTAAATTCGCTCACTTCAGCACTCGTTGCAGGCATTTTATTAACGAGATCATCATGCAACTGCCTTGCTTTTTCACATATTATTGACTCCGAAACAGTATCTCCTGCTAACTGTTTCTCGTTGATCCACACCAACAACAACCTTTCCACATCTTCAAGCACTTGTGGTCTCTGTTTTGTGATCACAGATGAACCTTTTGCAACAACAGCTTCCTTGATTTTACTTGTATTTTTCTTGGCCACAATGGTAGCGATGGTAGAAAAGGCTTTACCATACAGCCTGGCCAGCTCAGTGATACGCACTCTACTTTCATATTTTTCTATTATCTCCTTCTTCAGTTCTATCGTATTTCTGTTCCTCTTTGCCACAGGCTTACCACTAGGAGCTTTCCTTGGACCCATGGTAGCTTATTTAGCAGTTGCAAGCACTAAAAACAGTGAAATAATGACAATATACTGGTATGAATGCGTGGGTGTGGGTGGGTGGTCGCTCTCGCTTGTAAACAATAGCACACTGACGCTCCCTGGAGTGTGCGCTCAGCTGGGTGCCACGCGGACACGTCCGGTACGAATGTCATTACCCGAAGCAAACATCGTTAACCGCAATCATTTTTTTAACGTTATAAATATCGTTACCCGAAACTTTCGTTAACTGACAGCATCGTTAACCAAGGTATGACTGTATTTTATTTCAAATTAACAAAATGATGATACTATACTATTTTAAATGACAATATGATGATATGAAATTGCAACAAGTGTTAAGGAGGATGACAATATAAAACAGATTATCTTAAGTAAAATAACATTGGGTTTGAAAGTTTGTTACAGTATGAGTATTTAGTATAGGGTGAGTAGGTGATTTTTGAGAAGAGTCTTGAATTGATTTTCCGACAAGGTTAACTTAATATTTACTGGTAATGAATTCCAGATTCTGGAGTCCTTTATGTGCATAGAATTTTTACATTGGTTAGTATGGACTCGGGGTATGTCAAATAGTGATCTGTGTCTTGTGTCATGGTCGTGGGACTTATTAAATTTGTTGAGGAGAATTTTGAGTGGAGGGTTGATATTAGCATGTAGAGTTTTATGTATGTAGAAGGCACATGAATAGGTATGAATATTTTTTAAGGTGAGTAGTTTTAAAGTTTTGAATATAGGTGGAGTATGCTGTCTAGAGTGGGAATTTGTTATCATCCTGACTGCAGCCTTTTGCTGGGTTATGAGTGGTCTAAGGTGATTTAATGTTGTTGAGCCCCATGCACAGATTCCATAGGTTTGATAAGGGTAGATAAGAGAATGATATAGTGCAATGAGAGCTGGTTGTGGCACATAATAGCGTATCTTAGATAATATACCTACTGTCTCTGAGATTTTCTTGGAAATTTGTTGTATGTGTGTTTGGAATTTAAGACTACTGTCAAGGTGGATTCCTAGGAATTTTCCCTCTGTGAGTCTTGTGATGGGTGAATCATTGAGCGGTATGTTAAGTGGAACATTTGTAGCTTTTTTTTCAAACTGAATGAAGTAGGTCTTGTCAGTATTGAGAGTAAGCTTATTTGTCTTCATCCATGTTGATATTTTCTGTAATTCGGCATTAACAGTGTTGGCTAGTATGACTGGATTTGGGTGAGAGAAGACATATGTTGTGTCATCTGCAAATAATATGGGTTTGAGTAGTTGTGATGCATTCGGTAGGTCGTTTATGTAAATGAGGAATAGGAGTGGCCCCAGGACACTTCCTTGAGGGACTCCGACTGTAATTTGTTGTGTGGAAGAGTTTTCTCCATTTGTGTACACGTACTGGCTTCTGTTGCTAAGGTAGTTGAGGGGGTGCCCCCTAATACCATACTGCGCTAATTTTGTGAGCAATAAATCATTGTTGACTGTATCAAATGCTTTGCGTAGGTCTATGAAGATTCCCAGCGGGACTTCTTTCTTCTCAAGTGCGGTGTATATTAACTCTAACATGTGTATTATAGCATCGTTTGTGCTCTTGTTAGTCCTGAATCCAAATTGACAGGGGCTGAGTACATTGTGTGAGACGAGGTAGGAATAGATCTGTCTATGAATTAATTTTTCGAAGATTTTAGAAAGCGGTGGTAAATTTGAGATTGGTCTATAATTATTCAAGTCAGTTTGGTCACCTCCTTTGTGGATCGGGGTGACCCTAGCTATTTTGAGAATTGATGGGAAGGTAGAAGAGTCAATGGATTTATTGAATAATGCTGCTATAATTGGTGACAGTACGTGTGAAGCTTTTTTGTACATAAAGGGTGGTAAGCTGTTTATGTCTCCTGAACATTTCTTGAACATATCTGAGTGAGTTGTCTCTGAATTCATTAATTTTATCGCACTCCAGTACATAATGATGCAGGGTGTGACAATAATCCAACCGGCAAAGTTTACATTTTGTTTGGTCTATATTTGATGGTGGTGATTTAACCTGCCAAAGATATTTGTAACCCTGCCGAAGGCAGGCAGTAATGACATCCAAGAGCCTGCATATTTTGTTGGATGCACCATAGACATATGGCTCTTCCTGCATGATAGAATGATGATAGATGGACTGACTGGTGTCAATCTCCCTGAGTCTTAAGTCAATAAAATTCAGTTTAAGTTCTTTTTGTATTATTGTTCTCAAACTGCTAACTGACAAGCCAAGATTGTAATCTACCCCATCTTTGAAAGCATAAAACTTAGCCAATTTATCAGTTCTATTGTGCATCTGAAGACCAATGTGAGATGGAATCCACAGCATGTGCACTCTGACTCTACTATCCACAATCCTACCATACTTGTGTCTGGCTTCTGACACAAGCATGCTACAATTTATACTTAATGAGTTGAGAGCATTTATGGATGACAGAGAATCAGTTACAATTAAAGAGTCAACCTTAGATACAGGGACGAATTTGAGTGCAAGGAGTATGGCAAACAGTTCTGTCTGAAGAGTAGAGGCCCAGTTATTGATGCGTGCTCCAATTTCTTTAATAATAGTAATAATAATAATAATAATACTTTATTGAGACAGACCAATTGCGCTAACGTCCCATATCATAAAAATCTTTGAAAGGGTTCTAAGAAGCAAGATCGCCACCCATCTTGATACCCATCAATTGCACAACCTAGGACAGCATGGGTTTAGAGCAGGCCGCTCCTGTCTGTCCCAACTACTGGACCACTACGACAAAGTCCTGGATGCTCTAGAAGATAAACAGAATGCAGATGTTATATACACAGATTTTGCAAAAGCCTTTGACAAGTGTGACCATGGTGTAATTGCACACAAAATGCGTGATAAAGGAATAACAGGAAAAGTTGGTAGATGGATCTATAATTTCCTAACATGTAGAACACAAAGAGTAGTAGTCAACAGAGTAAAGTCTGAGGCAGCTACTGTGAAAAGCTCTGTTCCACCAGGCACAGTACTTGCTCCCATCCTATTCCTCATCCTCATATCAGATATTGACAGGGATATAAGCCACAGTGCTGTGTCTTCCTTTGCAGATGACACCCGAATCTGTATGACAGTGTCCACCGTTGAAGACACGGCTAGACTCCAAGCAGACATAAACCAAATCTTTAAATGGGCTGCATAAAACAATATGAAGTTCAATGATGAGAAATTTAAATTACTCAGATACGGAAAACGTGAAGAAATTAAAATCTCATCGGAGTACAAAACTAATTCCAACCACACAATAGAGCGAAAAACTAATGTCAAAGACCTGGGAGTGATCATGTCAGAGGATCTCACCTTCAAGGACCATAACAAAGTAGCAATTGCATCTGCTCGGAAAATGACAGGATGGATAATGAGAACCTTCAAAACCAGGGATGCCAAGCCCATGTTGACACTTTACAGATCGCTTGTTCTATCTAGGCTAGAATATTGCTGCACACTAACGGCACCTTTTAAGGCGGGTGAAATTGCTGATCTTGAAAATGTGCAGAGAACCTTCACCGCACGCATAAGTGCGATAAACCACCTCAACTACAGGGAACGCTTGAAGTTCCTAAACCTGTACTCTCTAGAACGCAGGCGGGGGAGATACATTATTATATACACATGGAAAATTCTCGAGGGCTTAGTACCAAACTTGCACACAAAAATCACTCCCTACGAAAGCAAAGACTCGGCAGGCGATGTAACATCCCCCAATGAAGAGCAGGGTGCCACTAGCATGTTGAGGGACAACACAATAAGTGTCAGGGGCCCAAGATTGTTCAACTGCCTCCCAGCATACATCAGGGGATTGCCAACAAACCCTGGCTGTCTTCAAGCAGGCACTGGACAGGCACCTAAAGTCGGTACCTGACCAGCCGGGCTGTGGTTCGTACGTTGGACTGCGTGCGGCCAGCAGTAACAGCCTGGTTGATCAGGCTCTGGTCCAACATGAGGCCTGGTCACGGACCGGGCCGTGGGGGCGTTGACCCCTGGAATTCTCTCCAGGTAGACTCCAGGTGGTACAATGATACATGGTTGGGTAGACAAGATACATAGGTATTAATGAGATGTTAATGAGAGAGCCATCACTCTGCATGACAACAGCAGCACTACCAGCTGCACCAGTGGATTGGTGAACAGAACCATCAACATAAATAATTTGTGAGAGAGTGTGCTGTTTGACTAAATTATCAATACAGCTTAAGGCATCATGTTTGGCTTCAAGGCGAAGCTTTGGTTGTGATTTAAGAAGTAGTTTGGGGGGAAATGGAGGGATGGTAGTTTGGAATGGGGGTAATATTCCATGGAGTGGAGAAGTGCCGCTGTTGCCTTACTTGCCATAGATCGTGCAACTGATTCATGCGGAGGTCGGTTCCAGTTTTTTCGATCCATCTGGAGGGATGTTCACCAGTGCTGAGGAAAGTTTGGAGGGCTTCTGTGCAGGGGTTTGAATGGGCTTGCCTGAGCATATTAGCCCCAATTAGGATATTTCTTTCAGTAACACAATCTCTGATGCTAGGAATATCAAGTTCTTTCTGCATACAGTAGACCGTCATTTAGCACGAGATTATGTTACACGTTATGGGTATTACACGATTGAAGAATTGCGGCACATTATTATCTAACACGACGTAAAAATGATATTACACGGTTCGTGAGAGGGGAAAAAAATTTGAGCGTACGGTCGCCCGTGGTGGATTAAACCATTGAGTCAGTGGGGGTCTTACTGAGGGTGGCTATGAGCCACATCAAGTGTTTAATGCTGACGAGACAAGTGTTTTCTGGAAGAAAATGCCAACACGAACTTATATCAGTCAGCAAGAGAAAAGTGCACCAGGCTTCAAGACAGCAAAGGATCGTTTCACCTTGCTCCTTTGTGGTAATGAATCACGTGATTTCAAGTGTAAGCCCAATCCTCT
>WNWK01045965.1:0-14503 GCA_009830355.1 Cherax destructor | reverse complement strand
AATTTATACTTTAATTAGCCCACCCCACAGCACAATACAGTATTAGGTGAGAATAAGTGATTCCCAAAGCTCCTCAACAAGCTTGACGACTTTCTTACATATATTGACTTGACTCAATTAAAATGTACACTGTTAGCCCTCAAACCCAACTAAAATGTATATTGTTAGGTTTTTACATTTAAGTGATTAGTAAGTTTTTTACACTTAAGGGATTATTCTACTTTTTTGGGAATGTTTGATATTGAGCATTTAGGTTTGGGTGAAAAGGTGGTTTTTTAGCATCGTTTTGAATTGGGGTACAGGCAGGGTTTCTTTGGCAATGACAGGTAATGAATTCCAAATTTTCGTGCCTTTTATATGCATTGAGATTTTACATAGTGTTAGATGGACACGGGGAACATCGAGGAGTAATCTGTGTCTAGTGTTATGGTCATGAAGAAGAAGACTCCGGTGAGGAAATAACAGACGATGAAAGTTTGATCTCACAATTGGACCAGCAGTCATTATTAAATGACATGGAAGTGCCTTTAGTAGGTACTAAAGACACATCAACGAGACCTAAGTCTCCGCGATAACTTCCGTCACAGGCTCAGTCAACTCGGGAAACCATAGATTTTACAGGTAGTACACCAGGAACTGCCACATTCTCAATGTTTACGGAACCTAGGGTTCCGGTGAGAATAATTCAGAGTTTTCCCAATGGAACTCCCTTCAAATTCCTCCTGAGATACACTCTCCTGAACAATTTGAGAGATTAGAACGCTTCTTGAAGCTACAAACTACGTACATTGAAGCCCAATGTAAATTTAAACAAGAAGAGTTCGAAAGAGAGTTCATCAGATATGATAGACAACTCAACCCAGGAAATACGGAGTTTCGTCCAGAACCAAGGAACGAGACATTCAATATTCATCAAGCGGCTGCTATGGTTCCCAGATTCTGTGAGGAATACCTTGATGCATTTTTTGAAGTCTTTGAAAATCAGGCTCAAATTATGAAGTGGCCTCGAGAACACTGGGCTGCCCTGATACACACTACTTTGACGGGAAAAGCACAGGCTAGTACGGCGTCCTTACCTTTCGAACAATACTCTCAGTACGAGATGATAAAGAAAACTGTTTTGGACGCTTATGACTTGTTGCCTGCCAGTTATTTACGGGCTTTCCGGACATTGAAGCGCAACCCACAGCAGTCCTGAGTAGAGTTTGCCCGAGGAAAACAGGCAGCGTTTGAGAGATGGCTTAGGGCTTCAAATTGCAATACAGTGGAGTGCCTTTCTCAATTAATTTTGAATGAAGACTTCTTTAATTACTTGACGGAAGACCTGCATACGTACCTTATCGGACGTTCCGCCTCAACGCTAATAGAAACTGCTTCGATAGCCGACCATTATGAAATAGCTCACCAGGCAACAGGAAAAAGTAAACATATAGACGCTATTCAGAAAACTCCGAGGAAAGTTTGAAGGAAAAGAACATACGTGGCGCACTCCTAACTGGCATAGTAATTCCACTCAGGGAAGACAATTACGTTTCTGTAATTACTGCCGAAGACCAGGACATTTGGAAAACCAGTGTAGAAAGAAGAACGAGCATAACTACGAAAACCCCAAGAGGTACCCTACTCAAGTAATCTCTTCTCAGGTCCAAACTAAAGCTCAGCCTGTAGGGACGAACTCAAAATCGTCCCATCCAGAGACACCACGGACGATATGACTACATAAAGAAAAACATCCTGAAAACTAAGGTACGCGAGGCCATGGAACCTTACCTTACTACAGGAAAAGTGGACCTCGATGAAAAAAGGTTAGTAAATATCACTACTTTCCGAGACACAGGGAGTTATCTGTCTTTATTAAGGACAGATGTATTACCCCTAAATGAACACTGACACCAAAATGGAAGTTTTATTAGAGGCTTATGGTGGTGCCTTAATTAAAGTACCACTGCATAGGGTGTTTTTGGAAATCCCCGACTATGTGGGTTGGATAACTGTTGGAATATCTAGTAAAGAATTCTCCATTCAGGGTGTTGGACTATTGGTCGGAAATGATGTATACCACCAAGGGATTTGTAAAGAACCATTGGTGATAAATAACCACTCTGAAGCCCATTATGCTCTAGAAGCATCAACCGAAGGTCCGGCATTATTTCCTCTAAGCATTATTACTCGTGCCATGTCTCGCTCTGCTGGTTGTGAGGAACCCTCAGAAAATAAAGACCTTGGCTTGGATTTAATATTTAGTAATGCAATCCAAACCGGAACCTTTAAACCTAGTCAAGCCATGATTAACCTCGAGTGTTCCAGGAAAAGGTCTCGAAAAACTATCTGATTCAGGCTCAAACTTCAGATCCGGACTTGAATCACTGTAAGAGTATAGCAGTTTCTGAGGAGCAAGCCAAACTATTAGAAAACTGTTATTATTACAAGGATGGCATCCTTATGAAGAAAGAGACAAGTAATGGTTCCAAGAACCTGAGGAGTTTAGTAGTGTTGACTACTTCTTTCAGAAATACCACTCTTGAGTTTTCTCATAATAGTCCTCTAGGTGGACATCTTGGGACAAGGAAAACTTTAATAAAAATCGTAAAACATTTTTATTGGCCTAAGATGGGGGAAAAGGTGAGGACATATGTTAAAGAATGTCATATTTGTCAAAAGGCAGGTAAGCCTACTCATAACCTCCCCGGGCCCCCTAATTCCTATTCCTGCACAAGGAGAACCCTTCTCTCGTCTAATTATTGATTGTGTGGGACTCCTGCCTAAAAACTGTCAGGAAAATCAATATCTGTTTACTATTTTGGATTCTACTACCAGATATCTCGAAGCCATTCCTGTTAGGAAAATTACTTCTTGGGTAATTGTTCGTTCATTATTAAAGTTTTTTTCTCGAGTGGGAATTCCCAGAGAAATTCAGTCAGATCAAGGGACGAACTTTACTTCTAAAACATTCCGAGAAGCAATGTACCACTTAGGTATAGAATCTTTATTGTCCACGAATTATCACCCTCAAACCCAAGGAGCTCTGGAACGTTTTCACCAGACTTTAAAATCTATGCTGTGAGCAATTTTCCCAAGACTGGGACGAGGGGATACCTATGTTATTATTTGCTTTACAAAATAGTGAGCAAGAGAGTACGGGCTTCACCCCATTCGAACTTATATATGGGCACCAAGTTAGAGGCCCATTAACTGGATTGAAAGACACTTGGACTGGTAAGACGGAATCTTCAGTAAGATCATCACCTATTCTGATGCAAGAACGATTGTCTCAAGCAAGGAAATTAGCCGCAGAAAATTTGGCTACGGCTCAAAAGAAAATGAAACTTTGGTACGACCATCGAGCGAAACCTCGCTCTTTTGAACCCAAAGATTTAGTGATGGCTCAGAGGGTAGTTCCAGGCCATGCTCTCTTACCGCGTTACCAAGGTCCTTACGAGGTTGTGAGTAAAGAACATGATGTAAATTATGTAGTGAAGATACTTGGAAAACGGAACAGACTGTTCCACATAAATCAACTGAAATCTTATCATTCCAAAACACTACCAGCGACATCCATCACTACCCTATCAACCATCGCAGAAAATACATCAGGAGTCAAAAGAGCTGACGCTCACCTTAAAAACTCTGAAACTCTACATAGTCATGATAAACTTCTTAGCAATTTGTACGATTCTAAAAGATCAGAAATAAGTAACCTCATAGTAAATTATAAAAGCTTATTTGGAGATGTGCCAAAAACTTGCACTCTAGGGTATCACGAAGTCGAGCTCCTCGACTCTCGTCCAATCAAACAACCACCTTATAAAGTGAGTCCAGCTAAACATCAGTTGTTAAAGCAAGAAGTTGAATTTCTGCTTGAACATGAACTTGTGGAACGAAGTAAGATTCCTTGGGCATCTCCTTGTTTGTTAGTTCCCAAGCCGGACGGGACATTCCATATGTGTACGGACTATCGCAAGCTTAACTCTGCCACAGTACCAGATGGATACCCTCTTCCTCGAATAGACGACCTGATAGATACTGTCTCCAACTCTACATTCGTGAGTCGACTTGATTTACTGAGAGGATACTACCAAGTCCCTCTTGCTCCAAAAGACAAAGACAAAACCGCCTTTGCCATTAAAGATGGTTTGTTCAATTACCGTGTCATGCCCTTCGGGTTGTGTAACGCAGCTTCGACCTTCCAAAGGTCCAAAGCTCGACTCCTTCCTTCGGAAGGAGTCGAGGCATATCTTGATGATTTAGTAGTATTTAGCGACTCCTGGGAAGAACACCTTATTCGCCTAGAAGCTTTATTCAGATCACTAGAAAGCTTTAATTTTACTGTAAATTTGGCAAAGTGTGCATTTGGAGAAGCCACAATTAAATATCTAGGTTTTCAAATAGGACAAGGAAAAGGGGCTCCTATTAACATCAAAGTAAAAGCCATCGCAGACTTCCCTATTCCCACTGATAGAAAAGGAGTGCAACGATTTCTAGGGATGATTAGTTATTACAGAAGGTTTTGACCTAACTTTGCTCAATTAGCAGCTCCTTTGACTGAATCAACCAGCCCTAGAGTAACATATAAATGGACCTTGGAATGTAATACAGCTTTTGAGAAATTAAAACGCTTGCTTATCTCAGCTCCTGTATTACAAAGTCCCAACTTTCATAAGCCTTTTGTCTTACACATTGATGCAAGCTGTTATGCAATAGGAGCTGTCCTACTACAAAATTCAACAGAGTCTGAAATTTTGCATCCCATTTGTTATTTTTCATCTAAATTAAAGACTCACCAAAGAAATTATTCAACAGTGGATAAAGAGGCATTAGCCCTAGTTGTTTCTTTAGAGTATTTCGATGTGTACTTAGGAACATCACTTCATAAAGTATTAGTGTTTTCCGATCACAACCCCTTGACCATTATAAATACGATGAAATCTAAGAATGCGAGGATTCTGAGGTGGGCTTTCAGAATCCAACCTTATTCATTTAGTATAAATCATATAAAAGGCCCTAGGTTCATGCGGATGCTCTTTCGCGTCCTTAATAAAGTTATATAAATTTGTCTTTGGACTGCCTCCTTGAAAGCTGCCCTCTGGCAAGCACTGTTGACATCGACACTCTGAGAAGCTTCTCTCAGAATTACAAGTGGCTTATGGACAGAATTTCTAGCTGACTGCAGACAAAAGAATTCCCTTGATGGTGTAGAATATGTCTCTCTGTCTTCCAAATTCCCTAAGCTTTAGTCCTCTATAGACTCTCTCCTTGAAAGACGCGTGCCGGGAAGACTTAATTCTGCAAGATTCAAGTGGTATTAGTGTCTTGCCCTAAACTCCGAAATCCCAAACTCAAAGGGGGTTATCCTCCAAGCAATATCTAAGCAGTATGGGACACTAGCTTCCAGACTTAAACTTAAGAGACGACGCTGGTACATACCAATATAATAGCGTCTGTCTGCTCTAGACCCACAGATAAACTCACTAACGTTTCTCCCCAGAAAACTGGCCAGATACTGAGAGAAAGGAAGTTATAGTCTTACTGTAATGGGTCTGGATGGAGAAATATATCCACAGGATGTCTCCTCCGAGTCCCCAGGACAGATGTTGGGAGTCACGTGGGGAATGCTGTCCTGGTCGCAGCACTTGTTCACTCGTTGAAGTCTGGTCTGAGAAGAACCCAGGTCATGCATCATGAGTCCCACACTGCTTGACCTCAGCATGGAATTGCCATTTCTCTTTGGCCTATATAACCCGATGTTCGTCTATTGGGCCCTAAAACTTCCTATAACGTTGAGGGACAACACAATAAGTGTGAGGGGCCCAAGATTGTTCAACTGCCTCCCAGCGTACATCAGGGGGATTACCAACAAGCCCCTGGCTGTCTTCAAGCAGGCACTGGACAGGCACCTCAAGTTGGTACCGGATCAGCCGGGCTGTGGTTCGTACGTTGGACTGCGTGCGGCCAGCAGTAACAGCCTGGTTGATCAGGCTCTGGTCCAACAGGAGGCTTGGTCACAGACCGGGCCGCGGGGGCGTTGACCCCTGGAATTCTCTCCAGGTAGACTCCAGGTATGTTAAGGTGCTAGAGCTACATTATTAATATCTAAAGTTGCCTCAATAATCCTAATATTAGTTACTAACTGTACAAACTTACCTAGATCTTCCTAGGAGAGTAAATCTATCAATTAACATGTGTAATCTCTCTACCTCCGCCAACTACTGTGTTTGTTTGGTTTGGTGTGTGGGTTCATGAACTCAGAGGACCTATCTGTGGTAAGTTTAAGGCTCCAATACAGCTCACTTACCCTGTGGAACTTGAGTGACTCAAAAAAGTTTCCACATCCTCCCACCGGCGAAGGTAGAAGTTAAGTCTATATCAAATCTCCCTCCCGCAAGCTCCCCAGTGAGTTCTGGACTCGAACGCCGTTCGACGGGTCGTCCGGACTCTCTGGTTGGGCAGACTTTGGTCTAACTTCTCCTGTCCAGGCCCCACCGTGTGGACCTCGAGAGGCAACAGCTTGTTGATGGGCCTTATGGTCTTAGCACCGTTTACTCTCACCTTCACTATCCTCAGCTGTCCAGCCTTATCTTTGTGGGTTGACACCACCAGGCCAAGAGGCCAGTATGCCCTGGGTGAATCAGCTTCAACTAGCACCAGGTCCCCTTGGCTCACCGTCACCTTGTTCCCCTCAGGGTCGGCTCCATAAAAATGTTCTCGCAGAGCTGTCAAATAATCATTACGCCACACCTGGTTCCATTTGTCTAGAACATTCACTAACTTATTGTGACTCTTGTGTAGTTCCTCATTGATGGGGGGTCCTTCCAGCCCACAATAGTCCTGCTCCCTAGAAGACTGGCTCAAGATTGCAGGGAAGGGTTCCATCCTCCTCCCAAATAACATGTGATTGAGGGTGAGAGCTTCCTGCTCGTCAATACCATTTTGCACATAGGTTAGGTTAGCCTAGGCACTAGACCCCAAAGGGGTTAACAATTGTACATTTGGGTTTATATCTACATTTCAATTATCTGTTACAAGCAAATTTAAGAAATTTTCTTAGTACAACTGGTATCTTATTTCATGAATAAGATATCTTGACATGTCACATAGGTTATTATACTGTCTATCTCTATATTCCTCAATAAGTGCACAATTAAGCACATAGTGTTCCTTGCGGAGACACCTTTTAACCGTAACCACCATATGTTCGTAGAAGCCCCCTTGCCATGGTGCTCTGGGAACTATGAACTTCCACTCACACTCTATCTTCTTCAGGTATTCTCGTACCTCTCCATTGTCCAAAAGATTCTTATAGACTTTGCTGGCCGCTTTGAAGCCTTTGACAAGTGTGACCATGGTGTAATAGCACACAAAATGCGTGATAAAGGCATAACAGGAAAAGTTGGTAGAAGGATCTAAAATTTCCTAACACGTAGAACACAAAGAGTAGTAGTCAACAGAGTAAAGTCTGAGGCAGCTACTGTGAAAAGCTCTGTTCCACAAGGCACAGTACTTGCTCCCATCCTATACCTCATCCTCATATCAGACATTGACAGGGATATAAGCCACAGTGCTGTGTCTTCCTTGCAGATGACACCCGAATCTGTATGACAGTGTCCACCGTTGAAGACACTGCAAGACTCCAAGCAGACATAAACCAAATCTTTAAATGGGCTGCAGAAAACAATATGAAGTTCAATGATGAGAAATTTCAATTACTCAGATACGGAAAACGTGAAGAAATTAAAATCTCATCGGAGTACAAAACTAATTCCAACCACACAATAGAGCGAAAAACTAATGTCAAAGACCTGGGAGTGATCATGTCAGAGGATCTCACCTTCAAGGACCATAACAATGTAGCAATTGCATCTGCTCGAAAATGACAGGATGGATAATGAGAACCTTCAAAACCAGGGATGCCAAGCCCATGTTGACACTTTACAGATCGCTTGTTCTATCTAGGCTGGAATATTGCTGCACACTAACTGCACCTTTCAAGGCGGGTGAAATTGCTGACCTTGAAAATGTGCAGAGAACCTTCACCGCACGCATAAGTGCGATAAACCACCTCAACTACTGGGAACGCTTGAAGTTCCTAAACCTGTACTCCCTAGAACGCAGGCGGGAGAGATACATTATTATATACACATGGAAAATTCTCGAGGGCTTAGTACCAAACTTGCACACAAAAATCACTCCGTACGAAAGCAAAAGACTCGGCAGGCGATGTAACATCCCCCCAATGAAGAGCAGGGGTGCCACTAGCACGTTGAGGGACAACACAATAAGTGTGAGGAGCCCAAGATTGTTCAACTGCCTCCCAGCATACATCAGGGGGATTACCAACAAGCCCCTGGCTGTCTTCAAGCAGGCACTGGACAGGCACCTCAAGTCGGTACCGGATCAGCCGGGCTGTGGTTCGTACGTTGGACTGCGTGCGGCCAGCAGTAACAGCCTGGTTGATCAGGCCCTGGTCCAACAGGAGGCCTGGTCACAGACCGGGCCGCGGGGGCGTTGACCCCTGGAATTCTCTCCAGGTAGACTCCAGGTAGA
This sequence comes from Cherax destructor, assembly GCA_009830355.1. Lineage (NCBI taxonomy): Eukaryota > Metazoa > Arthropoda > Malacostraca > Decapoda > Parastacidae > Cherax > Cherax destructor. The sequence goes on along the minus strand of WNWK01045965.1, from coordinate 5,962 downwards.
CAAGAGATCCGAACTGTAAACCTCCTGAACAACTTCACGAAGGTCTCAGTAGACATATCTTCCGCCAGTTCCAAATGTACGGCTCGGGTAGTGGCACAAGTAAACAGACAGATATATACCTTCTGTGGGTCTACCCTCTTCCCTCCCGGGTTTGTTAGTATGATAGCCCCAGTGTAATCTATCGCCACAGTCTCAAATGGTCTGTCACTCTGCACCCGTTCCTGAGGCAGTGGCGGTGGTCCCGGGTAGGATAGAGTCCTCCCATCATACCGCCGACAGACCGTGCAATTCCTTATCACCCTTTGACTGTGGCTCGGCCTTCAGCACCCAGTAATTCTGACGAAGGCAGGTGAGGTTGTATCTCCCAAACCCTCCATGGCATGGTCCTCTGTGAGCATCAAGAATCACCAACATCTGGAAAAACAATAGCCACCCTTTTTCGCCTTTCCCTCGTAAACGGATTTTATGCATGGTCCCTGATGACATCAGAATCCAATCACACCATCTTTCCCAGACGGATGTTGCCTAACTGAGCTCGCGTGTAATCTTCCCCTGCATCTTATCACACCAGCATGATCCAAGAACAATTCCAATGAGTGGAACAGCTTACCGCTCCTGAGTCGCCATCGGGTGCAAGACCTGATGCTGTGTCTGGCTGCCCAGTGGCCAGTACCTCAAGAACTCCTGGTACTCTCTGGGACCCACGAGCGACAACTGTCAGCCTCTATTTACCTTGTCAGTCAGCTTTCTCACAAATCAAAACACCATTTCGATGACTCCCACTAGTTTCCTCTATGAGGAGTAGCTTTTGGGGTCTAGTAGTTCAGTGCCTGACTCCCCCACGAAATGCACTATGCTGCTGGTTGTCTCCCCGAATTTCTGCTCTGGCCAGTACTCTTTCGCTGGTAACCAGTCCGGGCCTTTGAACCAAATCTCGCTTTTACTCAGTTTTTTGTGTCACCCCTCTGCTAATCAGGTCAGCCAGATTTTGATCTGTGGGTACATGTAAAATTGTGGACGCTGACTGTAGCTCCCGTATCTCCTTCACCCGATTCCTGACGTAGGGGAGTTTGGACCTGTCGTTCTGTACCCACTGTAAGGCTACCTCCGAGCCTGTCCATACATATGTGTGGATCACCTTCAGGTTACTTAACACTTCCTTTACGTACTTTCCCAGTCTTGCTCCCAGCAACATCGCTGTGAGCTCTAGCTTTGGTATTGAACACTCTTTTAGGGGTGTCACCCGTGCCCGGCTGGTGGCCAGATTAACCTGGCTCCCAGCCACCAAGTATGCTACGGCCCCATATGCCCGGGAAGAGGCATCACAGAAGACATGCAGGTCATAATCTTGTCCGGTACACCCGAGGGACCTAGGAAATGCGAAATCGTGTAGCTCTGCTAAAACTTTGTTAACTAGATCCCACTCCTGACAGATAGTTTCTGGCAGTGGGTCGTCCCAACCCTGGTTCAGCTCCCAGGTCTGCTGTACTAGCATTCTCCCACGAATAGTAATGGGTGTCAATATACCCAGTGGGTCAAAGGCAGTCTGGACTTTACTTAACAGGGACCTTCTGGTCAGCTTCACGCCCCCGTCGGGTTTCCTTTTTACCCTAAGTCTGTCTTCCCCTATTTCCCATTCCAGCCCCAATACTGAGGTTACCTCAGGCACCTTATAACCTGCATAATCATGTTCCACCCTGTCTCGCAATGTGGGATTGTTCGTTACCCATTCCCTCAATGGCATGTTAGCCGAGATCATCTCCCCGTTGGACTCCCGGTAAATGTCCATCAACTGCCCCTCATCTGAAGTGGTGCCTTGCATATTGTCTACATAAAATAAGGTCTTCAATAGTTCTTTGAGGGGGCTGTTACAATTTGCCAGGTGATAATCTATAGTAGCCTGCAGCAAGAACAGTGAGCTCGTGGCACCAAACAACACTGCCTTAAATCTGTAAGTTTCGTACCCCTGTTCAGGTACCTCGCTATTTGCCACCCACAAGAACCTAGTGTAATCCCTGTCTTGTGGTTGCAACGCAATTCGCAGGAAGGCTTTACTAATATCCGCTGCATAAGCATATTGCTCTGTCCAAAACTTTAACAAGACGTCGGCTAATTTCTGAGTCAGAGATGGCCCTGTGAACAGACAGTCGTTCAATGAGGGCTCTCGGGGACTTGCCTGTGAGCTGCAATTGAAGACTACTCTGATGGGAGTGGTTACTGACTCCTTGGTAACTGGCATGTGCGGAAGATAATGGGTATTTTCTCCTGGACTGGCATGTGGTACATTCTCTATGAACCCCAGGGCCAACTGTTCTTTAATAATGTCATCGTACTTCCCTACCAGACCCTTCTTGGTCAGGCTGTTCACCAGGGAGTTCAACTGACCCCGTGCCTTCTTAAAGTTAGTGGGTAGTGTAGGGTGTACTGGTTTCCAAGGTAGTCGCACCCAGTACTGTCTGTCCTTGAACTGGACATGGCTCAAATAATCCTGATAAGTTTCTTCGTGTTCGGGGGGTGGTTGATCACCCTTAATCCCTACTACATCCAGGTCCCACAGTTCATGGACTGGTTCACTGTCGACTATGCTGACTTGGGTTTCCGATAGACCCTCACGTAGCCCGATTCGCATCACTAGCACAGCCTTGGTTGCTGTGGTGCCGGAGCCCCCATTCCCAGGCGTCGCAGGGAAATGGGCCGGTATCCTGCCTCCTACAATATACCCCGCTGGAGTTCTGTACAGGCCGATACCTTCCTTGACAACCTTTCTCGTGGACACAAATTTGTCTACGTAATCCCCTACTACCAAAATTCCCACATCGCTGACGTTGTCAGTGGTAATTTCCGGTTCCACTAACTTCACACCCAGCTTCCTCAAACGTTTGACTGCCGTGGCCAGGCCCTTTGTGGTAATGATATCGGGCAGCCTCTTCACTATCAAGGCTGAGATATTCCTGCGATGCCCACCTAATCTAACTGTAACATCTACAACAGGATAAGACCTGTGCGGAACCGGCCCACCAAACCCTTCCACTTTCACGTCAGCCTTACCCTCGGACTTCAACTTCAACTTAGCCGCTAGAGTCTCCGTTATGAAAGATCTTTGAGCCCCAGTGTCAAAAACAAACGGGTCGTCTCGGACCTTTTCCCATTTACAACCACCGCCATCACCATGGGCAGGGCCACAGAACTTTGAAACCGTTCACCAGAACTAGTTCCCTGTGTCGTTCTTACCACGCTCACCACTACCTCGGACTCGTCTCTGCTCTCCACCCTCTCTTGGGGCTTGATCTCCTTAGCCTGGGTTGTTCTGGTATCCTTAGGACACAGTGCACTGTTGTGTTTACCCTTCTGACAGCCTCGACACTCACTGAGCTGGGTGTCAGAGTCCCTGGCAAAGTGTTGACCACAACACTTGAAACAGAGTTTCAACTCCCTTAGTCGTTGGTGTCTTTGGTCATATGTGGTGAAGCCCGAACACCCTGAACTAGCATGCTCCCCTTCGCAGAGGACTTGTCCTGGGCATAATAAGTGCCCACCGTAACAGGGGATGCTTTAGTTCTATCTCTCGAGCGTCCGGAGCTGTCGAACGATTTCACCCAGGAGGGTGGGTCTGTCCCCCTGACCTATACTCAGGTGAGACACGAGATCGCCCAACCCCTCAACAATCTGTTGTATTGTGAACCGGTTAGTCCTATACTTCAATTGTAACTCATGTACTGTAGTGCTAGCCAGTTTCCTCTGAATAGTCTGACTGATCATCCATTCTGATCTACCCCAATCATGTAAATCTCTGAGACTATTTGTCAAGCTCATAACTTCGATTCAGAACTTCTCTAAGCTCTGACGGTCATGACGGCAAGCCTCAAGATCGGCCAATCGATAAAATATAGCCACCATTATCTCCTCTGTGTTGCCAAACGCATCCTTTAGTTGATCCTTGGCACGTTGATAATTAATATCAGTGGTTTGGTAATGTCGGACCAAGTCCAGGACTTTACCCTTGAGCTGTGAACGTAAATACTGTAGTTTGGTGGCATCCGACAAATCATCCCTGTCATCTATCTGGGATTTAAACTGATCTCAGAATGCAATATACTCCGTCAAGGTTCCGTCGAACATTGGTAAATTCAATGTAGGCAATCTGGGTAACACTCTAGAAGGACTGTGGCGGCCTGTACACCTTATACTATTATTTGTTGCCACTGCTATACTATTAACCTTCAATGTTTTCATTAACTTTTTGCAGAGTCCCCTCTCTACTAGACATTCAGTCCTCTGATCTTCGCATTCCTCCCGAGCTGCCTTGACAACATCCTCAGGCTCCCCTGTCTCATAGGCTTCTGTCTCATAACGGAGATAGGCTGCCTCCAAAGCCTTTAGCCTTTCCTCTAAAAGCTCCAAGCACCTTCTTAGATCCTCACAATCTGCATCTTGGTTTGCTATGACAGCTCGGCACTCCCTAAACGCCTTGCTTAAGCGTCCCTTGTGGGCGTTCATAGACCGCTTTAGCCAACTTGGAGATAGGGCAGTTCTTTCCTGAATCTCGTCCATCATTGTTGTGGTTTGGTTAAGAGTGCGTCACTAATTTGATACTTTAATTAGCCCACCCCACAGCACGATACGGTATCAGGTGAGAACAAGCAAGTCCCAAAGCTCCACAACAAGCTTAACAACTTTCTTTACTTATATTGACTTGACTCAGAATTAAAATGTACACTGTTAACCCTCAACCCAACTGTACTGTATGTTGTTATGAAAGCTTCACCTAGCAATTTCCTGTACACATCAGTAAATAGTTACAGGACAAACTAGCCTCTACCTGGAGTCTACCTGGAGAGAATTCCAGGGGTCAACGCCCCCGCGGCCCGGTCCGTGACCAGGCCTCCTGTTGGACCAGAGCCTGATCAACCAGGCTGTTACTGCTGGCCGCACGCAGTCTAACGTACGAACCACAGCCCGGCTGGTCAGGTACCGACTTTAGGTGCCTGTCCAGTGCCTGCTTGAAGACAGCCAGGGGTTTGTTGGCAATCCCCCTGATGTATGCTGGGAGGCAGTTGAACAATCTTGGGCCCCTGACACTTATTGTGTTGTCCCTCAACGTGCTAGTGGCACCCTGCTCTTCATTGGGGGATGTTACATCGCCTGCCGAGTCTTTTGCTTTCGTAGGGAGTGATTTTTGTGCAAGTTTGGTAGTAAGCCCTCGAGAATTTTCCATGTGTATATAATAATGTATCTCTCCCGCCTGCATTCTAGAGAGTACAGGTTAGGAACTCAAGCGTTCCCAGTAGTTGAGGTGGTTTATCGCACTTATGCGTGCGGTGAAGGTTCTCTGCACATTTTCAAGGTCAGCAATTTCACCCACCTTGAAAGGTGCCGTTAGTGTGCAGCAATATTCTAGCCTAGATAGAACAAGCGATCTGTAAAGTGTCAACATGGGCTTGGCATCCATGGTTTTGAAGGTTCTCATTATCCATCCTGTCATTTTTCGAGCAGATGCAATTGCTACTTTGTTATGGTCCTTGAAGGTGAGATCCTCTGACATGATCACTCCCAGGTCTTTGACATTAGTTTTTCGCTCTATTGTGTGGTTGGAATTAGTTTTGTACTCCGATGAGATTTTAATTTCTTCACGTTTTCCGTATCTGAGTAATTGAAATTTCTCATCATTGAACTTCATATTGTTTTCTGCAGCCCATTTAAAGATTTGGGGATGAGATGAAAAGCTGTAAGCCACCTGCCTGAAAGCTGGTAGTTTGATATCTTTATTATGCACCCCATACCCATCCTGTGGGCGGTAGTCGAAAGATTACAGAGGTACATAATTGGTCCAGAGACTGGACTCCAAAATTTTGATAGCTGAACAAATTACAGCGGTAATGAACTAGATCTGGTCACAATCATGACAAGTTGCAAGGTAATGAGCTCCAGGTAGAGCTGGTCACAATCATGACAAGTTGCAGTT
>WNWK01045964.1:0-14503 GCA_009830355.1 Cherax destructor | reverse complement strand
GACGGAAAGTTTCTTTATCATTTCATAAGAAAATTTTTTTTTTTTTTCCAAAAAATTCGACCCCAGGAACAGGCTTCCGAGAAGGCCTGTCGACCCCAAAAGGGGTTGTCGTGATACCCCGAAACACAGTAGTATTATTCTTTATAAACTTTCATTGTTTTACCAAAATAATTAAACCATCACAATAGCCAAGGTAAAGTAATGTACAAAAATAAAGCTCTGGGTCACCCTGCCTTGGTGGGAGACGGTTGTTGTGTTAAAAACGAGCTCTGAGATGTTATGAGTTTTTCTGCTCTGACTAGTGCATCCTACTGAAATACTGTATATGATTACTTGCACTTCCCTATTCTTTGTTATTAGCAAGGTAACATTTATGAAGAGATTCAGGAAAACTGGTTAACTTGGCTTGAGTCCGGGAGGTGGGAAGTATAGTGCCTGCACTTAAAAGAGGTAGGATGTTAATTCAACAATCCCTGCAGTCCTGGTTCAGCTATCCTTCATTTATAGTCTTATTATGGTGTAATCTATGAAGTGCTATATACAGGGGAAACCCCCGGTTATAGGCCGCTGTGAATCGGCACTCGGAAAGCGAGCACTTTTATTGGCAAAATTTTGCTCCAGATATTGGCCATGCTCGTAAATAGGCCGATGAGATGCATCACCACCGACTGGCGACTCGTTCCTCACACGTATCACACCCCAGTCTGCGCGTCCCCTCTCTTTGGGATTAGGATTACCACGGCTTCAGCCATTGTTTCTGGTGTTTTTTTGTTGATTGCAATTGAAATAAGCCACCATGGGGCCAAAGAAAGTTCAGAGTGCCAGCCCTTTGTTAAAGAAGGTGAGAAACACGATAGACAAGAAAGAAGTTATAGCAAAATATGAAAGTGGCGTACGGTATCGGACCTCGCCAGGATTTTGAAGGGTTTGAGGCTGACCTGTGTGGAATGTATTGTATCATTGGGAAGTCCATGGGGTTGAGTGAGTGGGAGGATGTGGAAGAGTTGGTGGATGACCACAGGGGAAAAGAGGGGAAGGAATGTGCCTCAGGATTAAAGACATTTGTGTAAAGTGGAGTGATTGCAAAGTTTTATGGGGGAGTTATCACCTTGACAAAACAGTTGCAACCCGTGTCTGCAAAATGTTCAATGATAATGTCTTGTCCCTTTTTGGGCAAGTTTATGGAGACGCCAGAAACAGGCCTTTTGGACAGATATTTTGTGCGACAGGGGTGCAGTGACTCTCAAGCTGGTCCTAGTGGCAGTAAAAGACAAAGAAGGGAAGTAACCCAGATAGGGACTTGATCCCCAAAGTCTTTATGGAGGGGGATTTCCTTCCAAACAATAATCAGTCCTCCCTCTCCCTCCTCCCTGTTTTCCATACGCCAACAAGAGTCTTCAATAAAGGTATGTATTGTTTATATTTATATTTATTTATCATTGTTTTCTGTATGAAAAACTATAGTTATTGTAGAAAATGTTTTTTTTTTGTGAATATTTTTGGTGTCTGGAACTGATTAATTGTATTTACATTATTTCTTATGGGAAATAATGATTTGGTTATGGGGCATTTGGGATTTAGGCCATCCTTCTGGAACGGATTACACCTATAAACCGGAGTTCCACTGTATACATTTTTGGTCTCCACTAAGGCAGGGTGCCCCAAAAAAAGAAACACTTTCACCATCATTCACACTATTACGTCTTGCTAGAGGCATGCAGATATGACAGTTCAGATATTACGCTAAACAGCAAATATCCCAAACCCCTCCTTTAGAGTTCAGCACTGTACTTTCCCCCCTTCCAGGACTCAAGTCTGTCTATCCTGTTTCCATGAGGCCCTTCACAAAATATTACCTCGCCCGACTTCAAATTTTGGGCAATCTTGAAACCATTCATCTCTACTCGCCCTATCTAACATGACATACATGCCTGCTGTATGTCCAAACCCCTTGACACAAAACCATTTTTATCTTTGGTCAATATGGGACCCAAATTGTTCTCAGGTTACAGACAGTGGAACCCCGGTTAACGAAAAATTCATTGCCGGGCCCGTCAAGTGCCATACCGAACGAATTTACTTCCTTAAGAAAAAGGTCACTTAGGTTAGTCTATTTCGCCCCCCAAAAATACACTTCCACAAGCATTTTACATATTATACTTACATAATTGCATGATTTCCGGGGTGTTCGTTAAACTCGTTCCACTGTATTTAGTTCAGTAATTTATGTCACTTTGAATATTCCAAATTGTTTGGTATTTAAGGGATTAGTAATTGATGTCAATTTTTAATATTCCAGATTACTTGGCAAATCTGAGGATGCTGTGTAAGTATAAAAGTATGAAAAAGTACATACTATACTATTTCAGCATACGTATTTGCATTTGAGATTGCATTTCTTCCAGTATTTGTCAATAAGAGTTGAAGGGGAATGTGGGAGACTTTATATGACGGGGGCTTGAGCATCTGCAGCCATGTGGGAGCATGTTAGATCTCAGTGAGGGTGAAACAAGTTCTTTATAGGATTTGACGCCCTGTTGGTGGTCTTAATAGATTCAGGAAACTAGTTAAATTTTGAGGGAAATAGAGTGCCTGCACTTGTAGGATGAGTGGGTATGTGATACAGAGGGCTATTTGAACTTGACATTCATGTCCTAAAACAGCTATGAAATTGAACAATAAAATGTATTTCCCCTTTTGGGGTCACCAAGTTGTAGTAGGGACCCAATGTCTAAAAGAAGTACATACAGGGGACCATCAGTTTTCGTTGAAAATTCTTTCCAGAATGCTGTTTGAGTGCCTATCAACGAATTTGTTCTTTTAAGAACAAATGTAAATTAGATTAGTCATTTCAGACCCCCAAAAATACACTTCACTGTACTAGGTAGTTTACATTAATGTATAATAGTTGAATGTTAGTAAAAAGCAGTTGTTGAACACTTGAAGATTTTAGAATACTACAGTGGAACTCCGAGTTTCGAACTCAAAGCTTATTGCTTGAGTAGAATTGAAATTTGGGATGGGCAAATATTCTGTTAGTGGGATGAATTGTGAAGGACCTGCCTAGTATGAACCAACATTCCTATTATCTAAGTTTATTATTGTAAGTGCTTTTATAAGTGTATTTTTGGGGTCTGAAAGGGACTAATCTAGTTTACATTATTCTTTGGAAAAAATTTGTTTGGTAACAGCACTTGAACATTCTGGAATGAAGAATGTTCAAACCGGGTTCCACTGTATATTGCTTCTTTTTGTAATCTGCAGGACTGGCAACAAACTATGCACTTTGGGAAGCTAATTTTTCTTGAATGTAGAGGAGTTAAGAAGCATGAGTCATGGACTTTCAACTTTTGCAATATTGTAGTTTAGATTCTCTTGTGAATGAATGATAGCAGATAGGGGTGATAGTTTGTGATGCTTAACTTAACTGTTCAACATGGGTGTGAAAAGCAATATTTTTAGATTAATAATTTCCTTCATCAGTACATAGGCCTTAAATTTATTATTGATGTTACAGTAAAAGTAGATAGACAATACTGTTTTTTATCTTGGCCGCCTCTTGTTCAAATAAAATTATTAATGCTAAAAAAACTCCAACTCATTATAATTACAGTACAGTGGAACCGTTTTCGTTTAATTCTTTCCCAGAGAGTCTGACAAAAACCAAATTCAGTGAAAACTAAAGCAATATTTCCCATAAGAATAATGTAAATCCAATTAATCCGTTTCCCGACACCCAAAAATATTAAGAAAATAAATTTTATAGAGAATAACCATAGTTTTACATACAGAAAACAATGAGAAATAAATATAAAGCATTAATTTTAATGGATAAATGAACATTTAAATGGGTTTTTCCTTTATTGAAGACTCTTGTTGGCGATGGAAGATGGCGAGGAGAGGAGAGGGAGGAGAGGTTATCTCTATCACCATCACTACCACCCTCTACCACAATCACTACCACCCTCTACCACCATCACAACCACTACCACCCCCCTACCACCATCACTATCACCCCTCACCACCCCCCTCTACCACCATCCTCTACCACCATCACTACCACCCTCTACCACCAACAAAGCCAGACTGACTCAGAATGCGTGCATGGTTGCTTTGTGTGGGCACAGGCAGGCTGGACATATTCGCACAGTGAACGAAAACCAAGGTGATGAACGAAAACTGGACAAATTTTGACGAAAAGTACAGTCAACCCTCCGTTTGTGTTTAATCCGTCCAGAGGGATCGACTAAAACTGAAGCTATTTTCCCATAAGAAATAATGTAAAATTTAATTAATCCATTTCAGACACCCAGGAGTATTAACAAAAATAATTTTTAGAGATTAAGTATAGATTTACATACAAAAAAGAATGACAAATAAATATAAAGCACTAATAACATGTATAAATGAACATTTAACATCACACTTCCCTTTTATTGGCGATTGTTGGTGTATGGAAGATGGAGGGGAGGAGAGAGGGAGGAGTTTATTGTTGGGAGGCAGGAAAAATGCTTCAATTTTAGACTAATATCACTTACGGTTATTTATCTATCACAACATCTAATATGACATAATAAACAATATTAATAAAAAGAAAATGATATAAACTCTAGAAAGAATAAAAAATGTCATTACAAATGTAAGAACAGGTGGTAGGGTTTTTGTTGTTTTTGGGTATAAGGGGCACTACCCTAAGTCGTGGGGGTGGCCGGGGAGCAGAAAGCCACCATACTATTCACACAAAAATGTAATAATTTATAAATAAGAAATATTTCATTTTTAAATTTTTAAATAAATATTTACACTTTTAAATTTTTAAATAAGAAATATTCACACTTTTATAAATAAGAAATATTTTCACTTACCTTGGGGGAGATGTTGGCAGAGGGGAGCTCTGGACTCAGTGCCCTTTTACCCTCAACAACAATGGAGGAGTTAAGTTTTATGTCATCATTTTTCATCACTTAACTTACTTGTACACTGTTATGCTACACTTTATCCCCTTTGCTATAGCCTTTACGACTCCACTTTGCTATGATTTCTTTTTTTTCTATGGTGTTCCCCACTTTTTACCAAAAGGGTCACTAGGGTTTTTGGGCCCAGGCTTATTTAGCAAAACATATGGGGAAAACAATGGATTGTTAAGAAATGTTTTTATGAACTCCCAGGATAATGTTCACCAACCAGAAACAATCCCACCCCGTTGGAGAAGGGCAGGGGAGGCTGGCTTGCAGGCTTTGTATGTGCGCTGGGAAAAGGGACAGGTTCCATACCGTGAATGAAAACAGACCCAAAATTCCCCAAAAAACGGAGGAAATTTTCCCCCAAAAGTGCCCGAAACTGAAATCCCTAAAAACGGGGGGTTGACTGTAGTCGAAACCGAATTTGGAAAAACCAGGCAACAAAAAACCAAAGGGTTTCCCAATTGTATGTGTTTTATACAAAGCATTGATATACAGTAAACCCTCCATTTTCGTGTATCTCTGTTTTCGTATTTTTTCGGGGAAAAATTTACCTCTGTTTTCGTGTGATTACCTCCGTTTTCGTGCTTGGCCCGGGGAACCTGTCCACCAGTGCCGCGCACAAACCAAAGGCTGTAGGCCGCCACCCACGCACCTCCCACGAAATTGTCAGTTTTACCATTGTTTACGTTTATGAACATCACCCCAGGAGTTTATACAAAACATTTATTAACAATTCATTGTTTTTGGCCCTTGATTATTGTGGGGACTACTAAATAAGCTACCAGGGGCCCCAAAAAGAAAGTTCCTAGTGCCACTTCTTAAAAAAAAAAAAGGGGGAAAACCCCATGAACTGAAAAAAGGGAAATAATAAAAATATGATAGGGGTGTAGCCAGCCGGCCAGGATATAAAAAAAGGGGCCCCAAAAATCTTTCCTTGTGTAAAGAAAAAGGAATTTACTGAAGCTAATTTTGCAAAAAGGGGTAAAATTAAAAACAGAGTCCAAAAATGGGAAAAAGGAAAAATTTGTTTTGCTGTGGAAAAACCCAAAAAAACTGCTAGCGGGTGATAGTGTTGTGAAGTCATTAATTTGTAAAAAAGCAAGGCAGTTGATACCGATCTTGTCAAGAAAATGCCTGAAACCAGTGATAATGATGAATTTAAGGCCAGCAAAGGCTGGTTCAAAAATTTAAAAAGGGAATTGGATACACAGTGTTGAAGGGGGGGTGAGGGTGCCAGTTCAGATAAAAAAGGGGGCCCGAAAAATTTGTGCACGATTTTAAAGAATATGTAGAGGCGGGAAACCCCAAACCCCAACAAGTGTTTAATTAGACGAAACAGGCCTTTTTTGGAAGAAAATTCCAAGGAGGACCTACATCACGCGGGGGGAAAAAAGGCAATGCGAGGACACGTTTATGAAAAGACAGGCTAACCCTTTTGGGTTGTGTGGGTAATGCTATTGGGTTTTAAAAGGGAACCCTTTTTACTGGTGTATCACTCAAAAATTTTTGGAGTGTTCAACAAAAAAGGGTATTGACAAGAATAAATTGTGTGTTTTTTGGAATTTCCAATGCTAAGGCATTACTAGCGAAATTTTCCTGGAATGGTTTAATCAAGTGTTTGGCCCCAATGTGAAGAAATATCTTTTGGGACAATAAATTGTATTTAAATCCCTCCTGGTAATGGAGAATGCTCCTGGTCATCCTCAAGACTTGGAAGACCAAATGTTAAGGATTTCAAATTTGTAACAGTGAAGTTCTTGCCTCCTAACCCCCAATTCCCCCTCATCCACCCCAAACCCGCAGGTCATTGCAAAATTCAAAAAATGTACACCAAAGCAATGTTTGAAAGGTGTTTAATGTGACCAATGACTCTTCATTGACCCTTTAAAAAAGTTCTGGGAAAGGGTCACTTAATATCTTCCATTGCATAGGGGCCTTTTTAGGGTAAAGCTTTGGGCAGGGGGTGACTTCCAGGACAATGAATCCCGCTTGGGGAAAGTTGTGGCCAGACTGTGTCCCAGAGAGGGATTTTGAAGGGTTTGGGGGGCCCTGAGGACCCTATGGAAGTTTTGGAAAGTATTGTGGCATTTTGGGGGCTTTCCCTGGGGGGTTGGGGGTTTAGAACCAGGATGTGGAAGAGTTGGTGGAGGACCACAATGAAGATCTAACCACTGAAGAGCTGCAAGAGCTTGAGCTGCAAAAAACCATCAAAAAAGATCTGGGGGAAATTGCTTCAATGAAGGAGGGAAAAGAGATGTGGGGCCTTCTTCAGAGATTAAGGAGATTTGTGCAATGTGGGGGTAGGGGCTTCATTTGTGGAGGAACATCACCCTGAGAAAGCTGTTGCAATCCATGCTGGCTACTTTTTCAAAAAGAAATGCCATGTCCCATTTTTGGGAATTTTAAAAGCCGCCAGACACAGGTTTCTGGGCAGATATTTAGTGCCACAGGGGCAGTGACCCCGTTTGGGCCTAGGGGGTTAAAAACAAAGAAGGGAAGTGGGCCCCAAATGAGGACTTGGTACCCAGAGTCCTTAAGAAACCCCCTTTCCAAAAAAAAGGGTCTCTTCCCCCCTCCTTTTTTCCCCTCTTCCATCCAGCAACATCAGTCTTCAATAAAGGTAAGGCCAATTCAGTTTATTCATTTGTGAGTAAATCTATCTTTAAGGCCCCCAATTTTTTTTTTCCAACTTCTGGGTTTCTGAAATGGGTTAATTGAATTTCCATTATTTCTTATGGGAATAATGGTTTCAGTTTTCGGGGTTTCATTTTTTGTGCAAACCCCCAGGAACGGATTAAGCACGAAAACGGGGGGTCCACTTATTCTAAAAATGCAGCCACCTAATACTTTTCTGTTGTTAATTTCCAGTTTTTAAATTATAGCATATTCCTTTTAAACCCTTCTTTGGGTTTTCAGTGTATCAGTAGATGTGCATGTCTGATGTTATATGATAACATTTATTTTGAATGTTACAGATCTTGGGTTATGAGCGGGGTTTCAAGCAAAACACCAGAACACAAAGTGAAAAAAATGAAAAGGCTCTTGACAACAGCTTCACTGATCCTAGTCTCTCTCATGAGGCCAAAAGGATGGACCATATCAAAATTTTAGGTTTGTTATGACTTTTCTTATTAAAAAAAAGATGTTTCTGATGGCATTTCTTAGTAAAAAGTTCTTTTTGTCTTTCTTTTGGGGTTTCAGACAAGTTTCACAAATGTTCTCTTTTTAAACCCCTTAACTGTCCAAAGATCTACATTTCTCACCCAGTGCTCCAAAAATTTTTTAAAAAAAAAAATTTATAGAAATAAAAAGTGCATTTTTCTGTTATAGGATAAAAAATTAGGGTGAGTACTTACTGGGGATATGAGTCCGCCGGTTGGCACTTGTCGATCACCTGACCAAAAATGAAGCCACCTTTCAGAAGTGTTGCCAATATACCTTTTTTTTTTTTTTTTTTTTTTTTTAGTTTGTATAATTTTTATGTTCTGAAATTACAATTTGTAGTAGTTCTTGTGATTTCATGTTAATTTTTGTTCTGACACTATTATTAGGTACTAAAATAGTACTCAAATACAGTGACAGGGGAACATTTTCACCCCACCTTAGTCACATACTGTTGTCTAGATATGTATACATAGTATTTATAGGTCCCAGCAATGTTTTGGATATGTGGGATTATATAATAATAATAATAATAATAATAATAATATCAGTAATAATAATAACAAGTTCCTTTGAAGCATGATGTAAGACTTGTGTCACTCGCCTTATCTTATCACTCTACTAATGACAGTGGTGACATTTGATGAACCTCATAAATAACTAACAAAAAAGGCACAATACCGTGACTGGAACAACACAACAACCCACACATATAAAAGGAGAGGAGCTTACACGACGTTTCGTCCGACTTGGACTTTGTAAATGGTCCAAGTCGGACCGAAATGTCGTCGTAAGCTCTCTCCTTTTATATGTGCGGGTTGTGTTTGTAATGAACCTTATCTTATCTTATCACCCCACTAATGACAGTGGAATTTCTGGGGGTACCCCTGCCTTGCTTTATTTGTTTTCACAAAACATTGTCTATCTGCTTGTCCCCTTTGTCTCTCTCTTTAGAGAGAGCCATTTAGTAAACCCAACCGTATTAAAATGAAGCAGATACTGCGTCACATCTGGGGCCCTAACCCGTATTTTTGCCAGTCTGGTTTTTTGGGTTATCCTAGGTAATTTACACTATGTAAATTGTATTTATGTGACAGAGACAGACCAGCCCAACCAGCCAGCTAGCGGGCCAGCCACCCAAACGGGGCCAGCCCCCCGAACACATATTACACTTCCAGAATTGTTTTTTTTTTGGGGGCATAGGTTATAGAATTTCTGGCGGGGATGACACACCAGTGGTCCCAAAATTGAAAGGATGTTGCACATGAGTTATTATCGAGGTTTTTTATATTTATGTGACCACTTGTGGCCACATCCCCCCAAAGCCACTAAATTTGGGGGTCAACCCCCATTTTCCCTTTAAAAAGGGGTTTTAAATTTGACATGACATCAGGAATCCTTGGTGTTTCCCAAAAGCGGCGCTAAATTAATTGATGCTCCCAAAAAGGGTGGTCCCAGTTTTTTTAAACTCGTACCCGGGGGTTAAGACCCATTCTATGCTGACCAGGCATCTAAGACCAATCATCCCAAAAATTTTTGGAGGCAGGAAAAAAAAAAAACGTAGATCATTTTGGGCGCTAGCGTTTTAGACCCTACTTTTAAGTTAAGGGGTTTAAAAAAAGTGCATTAATACTGGAAAAGGTCTCTTGAAAAAAACTCCCCTTTCCCCTTTTTCCAATCACACCTTTTTGTTTTTTCCTGGTTGTATGATCCTTAGGTTCATCACTTCCCCATGAATTTTAATCCCATGCTAATTATCAGTGGACGTAAAAATACCTTATGATAGATAACTGAAGAACAAGAATTTTTTTGTTTGTCAGAATAAAAAATGAAGATAAAGGTCCCCTTTAAAGGGTTTTTATCCTCGTTATGTAGGAACCCCAAAAAATTTTTTTCCGTTTGATTGAGGTCTTTTTTCTAGTTTCCCAGTTCATTCTGTTATAAATTAAATATTGCATCATGAGACATAACTGTGATTTTAAAAATTTTAAAAACCCTTTTGATTCTGATCTTTCCCACTTTTTTGCGACATGCCAAGGTAAAATGGCTTAGTTTACTCCTGTGTCTTAAAGGGTTTTAAATTAAATTTTTTTAAAATAGTTTGGCAGGCCTCAATTTTCCATAGATTACCCCCGATTGGGGGAAATGAAAAGGATACACTTTCTTTTCCTTTATGATATGTTCCTTAGCCCTTTCACTGTTGGTGTCATAGTACTACAGCTTGCAAGCCAGTGTTGGTGCCAAATACCCCACGCCAAAATTCTAATTGGGGTGGTAGACTTACATGTGAGAGAATGGGCCCGTGCTCAATGTTGCAGTATAAAAAATCGGGGGGCCAGTGGACGAATGAAAAAGGGGAAACCCGTGTGGGGGGTGGGGGAAAGGGTTCTTTGGGGGGTGGGGGGAAACATGGGTGGTGGGGGAAAGGGAGTGTGGGGTTTTTGAACAATATAATATTTAAAAATGTTTGTGCGGTTATTGTGTTACATCAGTGGAAAAATACATTATGCATTATATTGGTCTCACAGGCCACAAAAGTTACGTGAAAAAAAAAAATATTGAAAAAAAATTTAATAAAAATAAAAATAATAAAAGTGAGGGGACAGTCACCGATTTTTCCCTAAACGGTTCCCCTTTCTGCCGAAATGCCCTGCATGATAGTGGCTTTCTTTGTACAGTGGCACTCCGGTTTTCGTATAGTTTATATATCGTACAATTGGATTTAAAACACTTTTGGGCAAAATTTTGGTCTGGATTTCATACCTCACTTCGGAAATCGTACATATCATACGATCTGCTGCCCTGGAACGCCGTCAGTCTGGCTTTGTGAGCATTCATCCAAAACTTTTCCAATTTTTGTGCTTGTTTATTAATTATGACTGGAAATAAGCCACCATAGGCCCAAAGAAAGTTCTTTGTGCCAGCCCTTTGGTAAAGGGCTGAGAGAGGGGAGAATGTGCCTTCTTCAGTTATTTTACGATATGTAAAATACTAAAGCACAGGAGTTGATAAAGGCTATAGCACCAGCCAGTGATAAAGTGTAGCATTAACCGGTAGCAAGTAGTTTAGCGATTAAGCGATAGAAAAGGACAACACAAACTAACTCCTCTAATGTTGTTAGAGGTATATAGAGCCACTGGCAACATATGCCGCCCCGCATGGTGGTGGCTGCTGCTGCAACCACCACCACATGCAACATGCAACACATGTAACACTAGATATCTTTATTGACATCAATAAAGATATTCATTTGTCACATACGTAATGACATATTTATTCTAAGTATGTATCATGTTTCTGTTTTTTAAATTTGTTTTTATGTTATTAGATGAATTTGGTGAAAAATAAAAAGAGTTGATATTACATCATTTTTAAACCCCTTTGACTTCAGCCCCCAAATCCAAGTCTCTCTGTGTCACAAAAAAAAAAAAAAAAATTATTTTTCTTGTGAAATGATAGAAATATTTTTATGAAATAAAAAAAAGTACAAAATTTGATAAAAAACAGGAAATTACCCCCCAAGTTAAAATCTCGGAAAATTATACGCATCGGCAATTTGGAAACTTTATCCCTATTTTTGGCCAATTCCATTGTTCTAGTCGCCAAACTCAGCTATTTCTTTAGAACTCCATTTGTTCACATTGGAAAGAAACCACCCATTTATGATTTCAACTACCCAATAAAGTGGTCAGAAATTGGAAATTTGGTTTTCAGAAATTAAAAAAGATGCCATTTAAAAATAGGGTCCAGAAAAAACAATGCAGACTTTCCCTGGCACTAAAAAACATTTTCTCTGCCATCAGTCACATCTCTAGGCCCTCTTATATTACTCTTGTTTTTTCTTTTTTGAATTTTTATTCACAAAAAAAATTATTTACTGTTATGCAGACTACTGCATTATTTAAAAATTAAAAATAATGTACCCACCCGTGACTGCATATTAGAATGGCTAGTTGGACATTATTGGACGATATTATTTGTTTACTCTTGAACACCCAAAAATCAAACATTTCTACTACTTTGAGCTCAATTTCAAGGCCCTTTTTTCATTGTAAAAAACCAATCAAATTCATTCTATTTCTGTAATATGTTTCCTTTTCTATCAAATGAGACCAAAAAAACGAGAATACAACAATAAATACTACAGTGGACCCCGAGTAACAAAAACTTCATTCAGAACCGCCTTTCCATTACCAAAAAAATTTACCCCCTTAGGAATAATGTCACGAGGCTGTTATTTCAGACCCCCAAAAAAAACTTCACAAGCATTTAAAATATTATACCTACATAATTTTGTTTGGGGTTTTTTACGGGGGGTCCACTGTATAAAAAATTACCTCAAAGTGGGCTTTTACTCAAAAAACACGGTCAATTTTTTTTCCTCATTATGCACTTTTCTGCGGGTTTTTATTGCACACTGACCACCAACCCTTTCTCCACATGTGACCTCCAGCTTTCCCCGTTTGTTTGAACCCCTGAATATTGGGTTTTCCAAAAATACTAATCTAAGACATATATCGCCTGACGTCATGGGGTTAAACTGTGCAGTACAGTCCCCACAGTCATTGGTCCCCACAATGTATCATTGTGCAAGTGTTTTAAATTAAATCTGTTGTGGTATTGTTTTTCATTTTTATTTTATGTTTTGGGCCCGAAAATTTTCTAACCCCCTCAATATCTCAAAACCCTTTACCTTGAAAGGGAAAATAAGTTTAATACAGTAAAAATTTCCAAAAACATATCCCCCGGTTTTTGGCATCTCCAAACCAACATTTAAAGTGTATTTTCGTAAGTGCTGTTAAGTGTATTTTTTGGGGGGGCTGAAATAGACTAACCTCGTGACATCATTTCTTTAAAGGGAAATAAATTTTTGGGAATGGCATTTAAACATTCTGGAACGAATTTTTAGCCCGAGGGACCCCTGGGCCATCTTGTAACAATGTGCCATAATTGTTTTAATGTTTACCACTAATATTTTCCCAAGTAATTGTTTGCTGTTCCCCCCCCCCTTTGTACTTTTATTACTTTAATTTTCAATTTTTTTTTATTAGGAAAAATTTAATTTAAAAAAGGGAAAATTTTATTTTCTAAATTTCTAGTTTATTGGAAACCCCCTTTCCCATAGAAATTATCAGACATTATCTTCTGTATCTCTTCTTTTTATAACAATGTTTTATTGCACTAACTAACACCAATATTTTAATTTTTTCTTCATTAGAAAGACAGATGGATAGATGAAGCAGCTGTAACCCAAAAAAACCCCATGCTCATCAAGTACCCACGTGCTGCTAACATTATAGACGTCTCTTTTAATCTCTCTTCATGCCATGTATCATTGGGGTTTCTTCAGAGTCACATGTTGGTAGTCCACTGGCACTAAAAAAAGCCCACAGCTTCACTGATGCTCAAGTTTTGGGACAGTTCCGAGGGCGCGGGGTCATTGGCCTTTTCCTTCTGAATTGGTTCTTGGTTTGGGAGTGGTCTTTGTAATTATGTTTCAAGATAATAAAAGAAATCAGTAAATCTGTCCAAATTAATAGCCCTTGTTAAGAATGGGGGTGGACCCCCCCATTTCGTATTATTTGTTCAGAATACTGTTCAAGTCCCTTTCCCAATTTGTTCCCATAAGGGAAAAATAAAATTAGTTAGTCCTTTTTTACCCCAAAATAAATTTCAAATGCACTTACAAAAATACATTACATAATTGTTCGAGTTTTGGGGCATAAAGTAAACCGGGGGTCCACTGTATAATGACATTTAACAAAAACATATAATTGAGGAAGAACATGCAACACTAGATATCTTTATTGACATCAGTAAAAATATTTTTTTAAAACCATCAAAAAATATTTTATTTTCACCTGGACTTAATTATGTCTTGTCAAGAAGTTGTCATGTGCAAAATTGGGTTTTAAAAGTTAAAAAATATTTACCTAACATTGTACACTGGGGGCAAAAAAAAAAAAAAAGAAGAGCTAAATGGGTTGAAATTAAAAATTCCCAAGGGCTTCAAAGGAAAAAAAAAGGTTCTTTCAAATAAATGTATACAAAAAGATGAGGTAGTAGGGTAGGTTTGGGAACAGCAACCACCCCGGGAGGTCTACCGCCTGAGGTGACTTGAAACGAAACCTGAAACTGTTTACGATGGTAGGATTGCTGGTGTCTTTTTTTCTGTCTCAAAAAATGGATAACGGTATATCTGCTACTTTCTTTCACTTTGGTCACACTACACTGGCATACACATGCATATATATACAAAACACATCTAGGGTTTTTTTTTTTCTTAATAGCTCTTGTTCTTTTTTTTTTTCTCTATTGTCCATGGGGGGTGGAAAGAATCTTTCCTCCGTAAAAATCGTGTCGATGAGGCGACTGGG
>WNWK01045963.1:0-14504 GCA_009830355.1 Cherax destructor | reverse complement strand
CAAAAGAAAGAACAGAAAGAAAGGAAAACCAAGGAGAAAAAAGGAGAAGGGGAAGATAAGACGGGGAAGGAATCAGGTTAAGTCACGGGTGTTCTGAAGTTTAGGCATTTAACAATGTAATGAGAGAGGAAAGCATCAACAGAGACAAAGCCAGGGCTAAGATTCATACAGGGAAAGTTGTGATAAGGGAGGATTCACCAGGCGGCGACTGAAAGTTAGACGTAGGGTGACAGTTTAGCAGAAGACCAATCAATGGGATGACTGTGATCTCTGACATGACAGAAAAGAGCATTATTAGTGTCAGAAGCCTAACACTTTTTTTTGTGCTCCCTGGTCTGTCAGAAAAGAGATCGGCCAGTTTCTCCGAAAGTACTGAAGAGGACAGGAGGAGCAGAAATAGAGTAGACACCAGGAGAATCTGTGGAGGTAGATGACATTTTTGCTATGTAGATGACATCTTTGCTCTTTGGCCTCATGACTTAAAGTCTCTTCCAACCTTTCTTGATGCTCTTAATATTTGCCCCTTCCATTAAGTTTAAAGCTGATTGGAATCTAATTCTTTGCTTCCTTTCCTTGATGTTCATGTCCACCGTTCAGTTACAGGTTTGCCTTCTCCGTGTACCGAAGCCTATGCACAGTGGCATGTACATTCATTCTTCTCTTATCATGCCTCTTCTGTCAAGAAGAGTGTTCTTATCCCTCTTTCTCCGTGCTCCCCGCATCTGTGATCCTCAGTTTCTTGAAGCAGAAATTTCCACTCTTCATAATTCTTTTTCCCGCCTGGGCTACCTTCCCATTTCATAGACTCTGCTTTCTCTCGTGCTAAACGGACTTTCTTCTCTCTAAACCCTCACTCCTGAGAACTCCCCAGTCCTCTGCCTTCCCACATCTCTGGTCTCTCTAATCTCAGCAACTCTCTCCGTTCCTTAGACATCAAACTTACCTTTCGCCAAACTAACACTCTTCGCACTAATCTAGTTCATACCCCCCCCTACCTCCACAGATTCTCCTGGTGTCTACTCTATTTCTTGCTCCTCCTGTCCTCTTCAGTACTTCGGAGAAACTGGCCGATCTCTTTCTGACAGACTCGGGGAGCACAAAAATAGTGTTAGGCTTGGACACTAATAATGCTCTTTTCTGTCATGTCAGAGATCACAGTCATCCATTGATTGGTCTTCTGCTAAAACTGTCTACCCTACGTCTAACTTTCATAGTCGCCGCCTGGTTGAATCCTCCCTTATACACAACTTTCCCTGTATGAATCTTAGCCCTGGCTTTGTCTCTGTTGATGCTTTCCTCTCTCATTCATTGTTAAATGCTCTAAACTTCAGAACACCCGTGACTTAACCTGATTCCTTCCTGTCTTATCTTCCCCTTCTCCTTTTTTCTCCTTGGGTTTTCCTTTCTTTCTGTTCTTTCTTTTGCCTTGTATTTTCCTTCATTTTTCCTTTCTTCCCTCGTACCCCCTTGCGGGCCGCTAACCTCATAGCAGTGCTCCTTCCCATATGACTGTCTACTCTACTACCTTTACTACTACCTTTACTACTACCACTACTACCACTACTCCTACATTTCCCCACTCTCTTGTACCCTCCCTGTCGCCGCCTATAAATACCTCCTCTTCTCTGTGTGTTAGTGTGACTTTGTAAATGGTCCAAAGTCAGGCCGAAACGTCGTAAGCTCCTCTCTTTTATATGTGCGGGTTGTGTGATTGTTCCAGTCACGGTATTGTGCCTTTTTGTTATCTACGTCTGAATCGATTATCCTACCTATCTTCGTGTCATCAGCGAATTTGCTCATATCACTAGAAATTCCTCGTCAAGGTCATTTTATATATTATAAAAACAACGGGCCCAAAACCGATCCCTGTGGAACGCCACTTGTTACAGATCCCCACTCAGATTTAACCCCATTAATGCACACCCTCTGCTTCTTATTGGGTGAGCCATGACTCGATCCATGAAAACACTTTTCCCTAATGCCGTGAGCAGCCACTTTTTTTAACAGTCTCTGATGTGGTACTCTATCAAAAGCCTTACTAAAATCCAAATAAACAATATCGAATTCTTTATCATGATCAACTGCCTCAAAAGTCTTACTGAAAAAGTTAATAAATTAGTTAGCAGGAACGGCCTAAGTGAATCCATGTTGAGTATCATTAATCAGATTATGCCTATCGAGATGGCTTCTTATGTTATCAGCTATAATCGACTCTAATAATTTGCCTACAATTGATGTTAGACTTATTGGGCGGTAATTTGATAGTAACGCTTGTCCCCTGCTTTAAAAATAGGAATTACATTAGCCATCTTCCACGTATCCCGACACTACACCTGTTTGAAGAGATAGGTTAAAAATGTCAGTTAAGGGTTCACAGAGTTCCATTTTGCATTCTTTAAGAACCCTTGAAAAAAAACTCATCAGAACCTGGCGATTTATTTTGCTTCAAACGGTCTATCTGTTTGATAACCATTTCAGTAGTGACTTGTGATACTACATAATTTATCTTCTTCAGGCCCACTAAAATACCTAATTCTTGGGATATTATTATGTCTTCCTAGTGAAAACCGAGGAAAATAATTATTAAAAATAGAGCACATATCATTATCCTTGTCAGTAAGATGCCCATAATTATTTTTAAGGGGACCTATCTTATCTCTAACTTTTGTTCTATACACCTGGAAAAAACTTTTTGGGTTAGTTTTCGAATCCCTAGCAACTTTAATTTCGTAGTCCCGTTTAGCTTTTCTTATCCCCTTTTAACGTCCCTCTTAATGTCAATATACTGATTCATAAGATGACCCTCACCTCTTTTGATACGCCTATAAATTCCTTTTTTCTGCCCTAAAGATATTTGAGCCTATTATTCATCCATTTTGGGTCATTTCTATTCGATCTAATTTCTTTATATGGGATAAATGTTCTTTGGGCAGCATGTATAGTGTTCAGAAAACTGTCATATTGATAGCTCTCTTCATTACCCCAGTCCACAGATGATAAGTGTTCTCTAAGTCCATTGTAATCTGCTAAGCGAAAATCTGGGACCGTTACTGAGTTATCCCTATTATGAAACTTCCATTCAATGCCAAAGGTAATTGATTTGTGGTCGCTTGTGCCGAGCTCCTCTGTAATTTCTAAATTATTAACAAGGGTTTCCTTGTTTGCCAGAACTAAGTCAAGCAGGTTATTTCCCCTTGTAGGTTCTGTCACAAACTGCTTCAAAAAACAATCTTGAACTACTTCTAAGAAGTCGTTAGATTCTAAATTCCCAGTCAAAAAATTCCAATCAATTTGACTAAAGTTGAAGTCTCCCAGAATAACTACGTTATCGTGCATTGTGGCCTTAACAATTTCCTCCCATAGTAGTCTCCCTTGGTCCCTATCTAAGTTTGGGGGACGGTATATCACACCTAAAATAAATTTTTCATGCCCCTCTGAAAATTCTATCCAGACAGACTCTGTATGTGTTATTTCAGACTTTATTCCCTTTTTTATGCAACAGTTCAAGCGATCTCGGACATACAGTGCCACTCCACCCCCCTTCCCGAAACTTCTGTCTACTTGGAACAATTTAAAACCCTGTATATGACATTCAACAGGCATGTCCCTATTTTTCGTATTGAACCACGTCTCAGTTATGGCAAATACATCAATGTTACCTGCACTTGCAACTAATCTCAAATCGTCCATCTTATTCCTAGCACTACGACTATTTATATAATACACTTTTAAAGACCCTCCTTTTTCTTCACCCTTCCTGCTCCATTCTGTTTTTCCACTATACCTATTACTGTCCTTGTTATTGTTAAGATTTTTTATATCAAAGCCTAGATCTATATTTCGACAGGTGTCTTAACATATCGGTTTTCATGTTTCTCTCTCTCTCTCTCTCTCTCTCTCTCTCTCTCTCTCTCTCTCTCTCTCTCTCTCTTCTCTCTCTCTCTCTCTCTTCTCTCTCTCTGTCTCTCTCTGTCTCTCTCTCTCTCTCTCTCTCACACACACACACACACACACACACACACACACACACACACACAGCTACTCGACTTCATATTCAAGGAGGTGAAGACCGGGTAAGACTACAGACCTCAAAGAGACAGACCTAGGGTGTGAGCCTCTAACATCTCACCATAGCTTCACATCAACTGAATAACCTCTGCAGCATTTGCTCGTCTGGAAAATCTAAGAGAAGCCTTCAGGAATCTCAGCAGTTATTCCTGGAACGTCATACAGTACATGTCAGGCACATCTTGATGAACGTAGCACAGGTATGGAACTCACACCTGAGGAAGAATGTTAAGGAACTGGAAAAAGTACAAATGTAACATGGCTTGTTTATGAGTTAAGAGGTATTAGGTATGAGGAGAGGCTAATGGAAGTGAATCAAACGAGAATGGAGGGCAGGACAACATACAAAATGTTCAGGGGATATTGATAGAGTGGACAGGGATAAGCTGTTTGAGAGGCGAGAAAGAAAAACTCGGGAACACCTCTGAAAATTAAAGAGTTGTGCCACAGGGATGTCAGGAAGTACTTCTTCAGTCTCAGGGTGGTCGGTAAGTGGAATGATGTAGATGAGGAAGTGGTGGTGGTAGGTCCCATAGATAGCGTTAAGAGCAGGTACCATAATGTCCACGAGGCTAGGAGGGGCCAGGAGCTATAACTCGACCCCTCTGCCGTCACATGTAGGAGAGTACTTATAGGGGAGTACACACACACACACACACACAGGTTATATACTACATTATATATGTCATTTTAGTAATGTGAACACACCTGACCCTAGATTAATGGTATGGAAGATAATCATACTTTATGACAGCTGATTCCTTGTTGTTATCAGCTGTGAAAGAAGATTTGTTGTAATCTCTGTGGCCAGTCACCAGTCAACATGCACTGTGTCTTGTAAGTGGAGACAACATTAGAATTATGTGCTGAAGGTAAGACACCATTACACGATAACCTTTTATTGAGACAACGTATCGCGATGGGTGGAACTTTATAAAGCTGTTAAAGTTCAACGCAAAGCCGAACATTTATTTTATTTTTTTATTAACACATCGGCCGTTTCTCACCAAGATAGGGTGACCAGAAAAAGAAGAAATACTTTTATCATCGTTCACTCCATCACTGTCTTGCGGAGGCGCGCTTACACTACAGTTAAAAACTGCAACATTAACACCCCTCCTTCAGAGTGCAGACACTGTACTTCCCACCTCCAGGACTCAAGTTTAGCTTGGTTTCTCTGAATCCCTTCATAAATGTGCGAGGGCCCTCGCACACAAAACCTCATTTACTCCCTCCCTCTAATCTTTCCAAGGACGACCCCTACCCCGCCTTCCTTCCACTATAGATTTATACGCTCTCAAACTCATTTTACTTTTTTCCATCCTATCTAAACGTCCGAACCACCTCAACAACCCCTCTTCAGGCCTCTGGATAATACTTTTAGTAAAACCCGCACCTCCTCCTAATTTCTAAACTACGGATTCTCTGGATTATATTCACAGCATTGCCCTCAGACATGACATGACATCCCCACTGCCTCCAGCCTTCTTGTTGCAACATTCACCGCCCATACCTCACACCCATATAAGAGCCTTGGTAGAGCTATACTCTCATACATTTTCCTCTTTGCTTCCATGGATAATGTTCTTTGTCTCCATAGACGTCTCAGAACACCACTCACCTTCTTCCCCTTATCAATTCTATGATTTACCTCGTCTTTCACAGACCAATCTGCTGACACGTCCACTCCCAAATATCTGAATACATTCACTTCCTCCATACTCCCTCCAATCTGATATCCAATCTTTCATTACCAATTTTTTTTATTCTCATTACCTTGCTCTTTCCTATGTTCACTTTTAATTTCTTTCTCTTACATACTCTACCAAACTCATCCACCAACCTCTGCAACTTCTCTTCAGAATCTCCCAAAAGCACAGTGTCATCAGCAAAAACTAACTGTGACAACTCCCACTTTGTGTTAGATTCATCTTGTAATCCCATATATCTTGCCAACACCCGCGCATTTACTTTTCTTACAACTCCATCTATAAATATATTGAACACCCACTGTGACATCACACATCTCTGTCTAAGGCTTACTATTACTGGGAAATAATCTCCCTCTCGTCTACATACTCTAACCTGAGCCTCACTATCCTCGTAAAAACTCCTAACTGCTTTCAGTAACCTACCTCCTATTTCATACATTTGCAACATCTGCCACATTGCTCCCATGTCTACCCCATCATACGCCTTTTCCAAATCCATAAACGCAACAAAAACCTCTACCCTTATCTAAATACTGTTCACCTATATGTTTCACTGTAAACACTTGGTCTACACCCCCTACCCTTCCTAAAGCCTCCTTGTTCATCTGCTATCCTGCTTTCCGTCTTAAACTTAATTCTTTTAATGATAACTACCATACACTTTACCAGGTATACTCAACAGGTTTATTCCCCTATAATTTTCATACTCTCTTTTGTCACCTTTGCATTTATACAAAGCAACTAAGCACGCTCTCTGCCAATCCCTAGATACCTTACTCTCTTTCATACACTTATTAAATAAAAGCACCAACCACTCCAAAACTATATCCCCACCTGCTCTTAACATTTCTGTCTTTATCATATCAATCCCAGATGCTTTACTCCCTTTCATTCTACCCATTGTGTCGCACCTCCCCCATACTCACAATTGGCTCTTCCTCACTCCTACAAGATGTTATACCTCCCTGCCCAGTGCACGAAATCACAGCTTCCCTATCATCATCAACGTTTCACAGTTCCTCAACATATTTCCTCCACCTTCCCGATACCTCTCTATCTAATTACTCTCCTCTCCTATTTTTAACTGTCAAATCCATTCGTTCCCTGGGCTTTCTCAACTTATTAATCTCACTACAAAACTTCTTAGCATCTCACCCACTCTCTCGTTTGCTCTTCGTTTTCATTCATTCACCACTCTCTTACCCTCTTATATATACTCCTTCCTCTTTGTATCACTTCTATTTTGTAAAAACTTCTCATGTTAAATTTTTCATTCCACCAATCGCTCTTCTTCCCTCTTGCACCCATTTTCCTGTAACCACAAACGTCTGCTGAACACTATCACTATATTCTTAAACTTACCACATACCTCTTCAACCTCATTGCCTATACTCTCTCTAGACCATCTATCCTCCAATAGTTGTTTAGATCTTACCCTAACTGCCTCCTCCTTTAGTTTATAAACCTTTATCTCTCTTACTTGCTGATTCCATTCTACTTTTAGCCCATCTACCTTTTACTCTCACTGTAGCTACATCTAAAATATGATCTGATATCTGTGGCCCCTCTAAAAAAAAAAACACATCCTGAAGTCTACCCATCAGTCTTTTATCCACCATATCCTTAAAATATGTATTACCTATTACCAAACCTCTTTCTATACAAAGCTCAATCAAAGACTTCCCCATTATCATTTACACCTGGCACCCCAAACTTACCTACCACACCCTCTATAACCATTTCACTCACTTTAGCTTTTAGATCCCTTACCACAATTACTCTAACTTGATTCAAAATTTCCTAAACGTTTAACATGTCCCGAAATCTCTCGCTCTCTCTCTCTCTCTCTTGTACACTCCTCTTCTCTTTTTGCATCCGACCCTTATTTTAATCCACATAATCCTTGAATTTACACATTTATATTCCCTCTTCTTCTATAACTGATCCTTCAACATTATTGCTACCCCTTCCTTAGCTCTACCTCTCTCAGATACTCCTTACCTAATCCCATTTATTTCTCCCCACTGAAACTCCCCTTCCCCCTTCAGCTTTGTTTCGCTTAGGGCCAGGACATCCAACTTCTTTCCATTCCTAACATTGGCAATCATCTCTTATCATTTGCACTACATCCACGCACATTCAAACATCCCAGCTTTATAAAGTTTTTCTTATTTTTAGTAAATTAAACTGCAGAAGGGGTTACTAGCCCATTGCTCCAGGCATTTTAGTAGTCTCCTACGACACCCATGGCTTACGGAGGAAAGATTCTTTTCCACTTCCCCAGGAAATAAATAACAAGAGCTATTTAGAAAAAATAGAAGAAAATTCAGATCGGTGTGTATACATATACGTGTACATGTATTTGTAGTGTGTTTGAGTGTAAGTAGCAAGACGTACCTGTTTACTTGCGTGTTTATGAGACAGAACATCGTCCCAATGAAAGCTTCTGGCTTTTTCTTCACTATAGTCAGCAGGATATTTGGTTGTTGAAAGATTTAGCTATTTTACTTAAGACCCCAAATATTACGAAACGTTTTTCCTGAGCAGCAGGTTTCATCAGTCGAATACAGAGGTGGTTACAACACAACCTCCAGTCTTGCAGTCACCTCTGTAATAGACTAAAGAAGCCTGCTGCGCAGGCGAAACATTTCGACAATAAAGATACCCAAGTGTTTTGTACTGTAGTTATTACTGTGATCTTTGTCTCCCTCACTCGTGGTAACTGTGATCATTCTCTCTCCCTCTCGTTAACTGTGATCATTCTCTCTCCCTCTCGTTAACTGTGATCATTCTCTCTCCCTCTCGTTAACTGTGATCATTCTTCCCTGTAAATTGATCTTCTCTTCCTCTCGTTAACTGATCATTCTCTCTCCCTCTCGTTAACTGTGATCATTCTCTCTCCCTCTCGTTAACTGTGATCATTCTCTCTCCCTCTCGTTAACTGTGATCATTCTCTCTCCCTCTCGTTAACTGTGATCATTCTCTCTCCCTCTCGTTAACTGTGATCATTCTCTCTCCCTCTCGTTAACTGTGATCATTCTCTCTCCCTCTCGTTAACTGTGATCATTCTCTCTCCCTCTCGTTAACTGTGACCATTCTCTCTCCCTCTCATTAACTGTGACATTCTCTCTCCTCTCTAACTGTGACTATTCTCTCCTCTCGTTAACTGTATCATTCTCTCTCCCTCTCTTAACGTGACCATTATCTCTCTCGTTAACTGTGATCATTCTCTCTCCCTCTCGTTAACTGTGACCATTCTCTCTCCCTCTCGTTAACTGTGACCATTCTCTCTCCCTCTCGTTAACTGTGACCATTCTATCTCCCTCTCGTTGACTGTGACCATTCTATCTCCCTCTCGTTGACTGTGACCATTCTCTCTCCCTCTCGTTAACTGTGACCACTCTCTCTCCCCCTCTCGTTAACTGTGACACTATCTCCCCATCGTTAACTGTGACCACTCTCTCTCCCTCTCGTTAACTGTGACCACTCTCCCTCTCGTTAACTGTGACCACTCTCCCTCTCGTTAACTGTGACCACTCTCTCTCCCTCTCGTTAACTGTGACCACTCTCTCTCCCTCTCGTTAACTGTGACCACTCTCTCTCCCTCTCGTTAACTGTGATCACTCTCTCTCCCTCCGTTAACTGTGACCATCTCTCTCTCTTAACTGTGACCACTTCTCTCCGTTAACTGTGACCACTCTCTCCCCTCTCGTTAACTGTGACCACTCTCTCTCTCTCGTTAACTGTGATCCTCTCTCTCCCTCTCGTTAACTGTGATCACTCTCTCCCTCTCGTTAACTGTGACCACTCTCTCCATCTCGTTAACTGTGACCACTCTCTCCATCTCGTTAACTGTGACCACTCTCTCCATCTCGTTAACTGTGACCACTCTCTCCATCTCGTTAACTGTGACCACTCTATCTCCCTCTCGTTAACTGTGACCACTCTTTCTCCCTCTCGTTAACTGTGACCACTCTCCCTCTCGTTAACTGTGACCACTCTCTCTCCCCCTCGTTAACTGTGACCACTCTCCCTCTCGTTTACTGTGACCACTCTCTCTCTCCCTCTCGTTAACTGTGACCTCTCTCTCTCCCTCTCGTTAACTGTGAACACACTCTTTCTCGTTAACTGTGACCACTCTCTCTCCCTCTCGTTAACTGTGACCACTCTCCCTCTCGTTAACTGTGACCAATCGTTCTCCCTCTCGTTAACTGTGACCACTCTCCCTCTCGTTAACTGTGACCACTCTCCCTCTCGTTAACTGTGACCACTCTCTCTCCCTCTCGTTAACTGTGACCACTCTCTCTCCCTCTTGTTAACTGTGACCACTCTCTCTCCCTCTTGTTAACTGTGACCATTCTCTCTTTCTCTCTCTTGTTAACTGTGACCATTCTCTCTCTCTCTCTCTCTCTCTCTCTCTCCTGACCATCTATATACCACTTTAACTTTCTCTTGTTAATTTATTTTTCCTCTAGTTTATTTCATATTCCTCTTGTTTATTTCATCTTCCTCTTGTTAGTTTACTTCGTGTTCCTTGTGTTAGCCTCGTCTTGTTAGGTTGCTTCCGCTCCCTCTTACTAACTTCTTCTCTGTCTTATTAACCTAATCGACCTCCTGTTAATCCCCCCCCCTTCCTCTAACTTCCTCTCTGTTGTTAACAGGGATCCATCTACTCAATTCAGACTCTTACGTTCCATTTTCTTACTTTTGCAGGTATGTACTCTTGAGTCCAGGTGCGTACTGCAGCCTAGATGGAGTCTGGAGACCAGGTGAGTACTGCGACCTGATGAAGTTGAGTCCAGATGAGTACAACAATCTTGATGTACCTAGAACGAAAATGAGTACTGCGATCCAAATGGAATCTAGAATACAGTTGAGTACTGCAGTCTAGATGGGTTATATAATCCAAGGGTACTTAAACCTAGATGGAGTCTAGAGCTAAAATAAGCACTGCAGTCTAGATTGAGTCCAGAGTCTAGGTGAGTACTGTTGTATCTGGTAACTGTGATAGTACACACAGAAGTGGATGATGTAGGTGGTACAACTATCAGCCATTAGAAGCAGTGGGCACCACAGTTATTAACCACTGGTAGCAGTTGGTACAACTATCAACCACTGGTGGTAATGGGCGCTACAACTATCAACCACTGGAGGTAGTGGGTACCACAACTATCAACCACTGGAGATAGTGGGTACCACAACTATCAACCACTGGAGGTAGTGGGTACCACAACTATCAACCACTGGAGGTAGTGGGTACCACAACTATCAACCACTGGAGGTAGTGGGTACCACAACTATCAACCACTGGAGGTAGTGGGTACCACAACTATCAACCACTGGAGGTAGTGGGTACCACAACTATCAACCACTGGAGGTAGTGGGTACCACAACTATCAACCACTGGAGGTAGTGGGTACCACAACTATCAACCACTGGAGGTAGTGGGTACCACAACTATCAACCACTGGAGGTAGTGGGTACCACAACTATCAACCACTGGAGGTAGTGGGTACCACAACTATCAACCACTGGAGGTAGTGAGTACCACAACTATCAACCACTGGAGGTAGTGGGTACCACAACTATCAACTACTGGAGGTAGTCGGTACCATAACTATCAACCACTGGAAGTAGCGGGTACCATAATAATCAAGTACTGGAAATAGTAGATGCCACAACTGTCAGTCACTGGAGGCAGTAGCAGCTTTGGAGCAGAGCTGAAGACACCTTCTTCTCTTATCTGAGATACTCAACTATCCTAACATACACCAACAAATTAAGATTGAAACAACTCATAACTGGATTTATCAAAGTTTTCAGAATTGAACTGTTGAAGACAATCGGATGAAGTATTCGGAAAACATCGCATGAAAACCAATTTCTTGCCTATAGAAAGACAAATTAGGACCAAGATAGACCAAAAATCAAAACAAAAACTTTTCTCAAAGATTGATCAGTGTTAAAGATTTATGCAAGATATTAACTTTCAAACTTTTAATCTACATATTAAATCTACATATTACACAATGGGGTTGAGGGCACATCAATGTTAAAAGGCGCAGGAGATCGTAGCATGTAGACTTGACCTAAAGTAACCCACTAAAGTTATGACTTGTCTCTGATCAACAGAGACATTCTCTAGTTGTATCACACAAACCAATTTGATTAATTAAAAAAAAAAATGGACGAAGAAAAGAAAGAGAAAACAATAATTCAAGGAATTATTTTAAGATGTCATCTTTCAGGATGACTAACACCATCACAAGTCGTCGCTACCACCACTACCATGACTAACACCATCACAAGTCGTCGCTACCACCACTACCATGACTAACACCATCACAAGTCGTCGCTACCACCACTACCATGACTAACACCATCACAAGTCGTCGCTACCACCACTACCATGACTAACACCATCACAAGTCGTCGCTACCACCACTACCATGACTAACACCATCACAAGTCGTCGCTACCACCACTACCATGACTAACACCATCACAAGTCGTCGCTACTACCACCACCATGACTAACACCATCACAAGTCGTCGCTACCACCACTACCATGACTATCATCACAAGTCGTCCCTACCACCACTACCATGACTAACACCATCACAAACCGTCGCTACCACCACTACCATGACTAACACCATCACCAACCGTCGCTACCACCACTACCATTACTAACACCATCACCAACCGTCGTTACCACCACTACCATTACTAACACCATCACCAACCGTCGCTACCACCACTACCATTACTAATACCATCACCACATAAACACAATTATTATTGCCACCCACCGCAACACATCACCATCACCAACCATCACTACCACCATCATCACAACGAAGGAGGAGATATACGAGTATATTTCAGCAACACCCATTATTGGAGATAGGATATTGCCGATGCACATTCTTTCCAGCTATATATATATATATATATATATATATATATATATATATATATGTCGTGCCGATTAGGTAAAACTGGTCAATTAGCAAGAACTCATCTAAAATTAAGTCCTTTCTAAAATTTTCTCTTATACGTTTAAAGATATATTTTTTTCATTTATGTTAATATAAGAATATATAATTTTGTACCAAGAGAAACTTTGAAAACCTACCTAACCTTATTACAACAAGCGCAATTTAATTTAGCCTAACCCAACTAAATATATTTTAGATACGTTAACATTAATTTTATAATAAACAAACACATTGAAATATATTTTTTTTAGTTATGTTCAGAATGATTTTGGCGAAATTATTGCATACACAAATTTTCACTTGTCCTATATGGCAAGATGAGCGTTGCTATTTAAGCCAAAATCGCAAGTTTTACCTAATCGGCACGATATATATATATATATATATATATATATATAATATAGAGAGGCACCACCTCTGGAACTGTCCTGGGGATCCTCATCCTCAGAGAAAAGAATAAACTTGCTTCAGGGAAAACTCAAAGTTCTCGCTGAAGCTGTTTGGAATTTTTCTCCTACCACCCCCTATATTTAATATATTCTTTATTTGAAGACAAATTACATTGACAAAATACATTTACAAGAATACAATAGGGAGTAAAACAACACACACAACAACTCAGAGCTACATCTCAAATACTTCGTCCAGCTCCCCGGCAGTGGCCCACGTGCCCAGAATGCTGCAGGCATTTCCCCTCTGGATCGCAGCACTGAGTCTCTGAAAGAGGAAGCTGGCCGCCCTGTGGTCCTTGGTTTCTATGATGAGTTTTTCACCCAGCTCTTTGGGAAACTTTAAAGCACACTTGCCCCATGCTCCAAGGGTCTCCGACCCAATTGGGATGAAGTTATAGCAAGGGGAAAGGCCTTCATATTTGCGAGTCTTCTGGGTCTCCCCGTGGCTGGCAGCTCCACCCGCTTCAGCTACGGAGTACGGCAAGTAGGTGTCTGCCATTGTGGCAGCACAGGTGTAGTCCCAAGCAATCTGCTTACCATCCTTCAAGGGTAGCATATATATATATATATATATATATATATATATATATATATATATATATATATATATATATATATATATATATATACATATAATGTGTGTGTACTCACCTAGTTGTGGTTGCAGGGGTCGAGTCATAGCTCCTGGTCCCGCCTCTTCACTGGCCGCTACTGGGTCACTCTCCCTGCGCCATGAGCTTTATCATACCTCTTCTTGAAGCTATGAATGGATCCTGCCTCCACTACATCACTTCCCAAGCTGTTCCACTTCCTGATCACTCTGTGACTGAAGAAATACTTCCTAACATCCCTTTGACTCATCTGAGTCTTCAACTTCCAACTGTGTCCCCTTGTTGCTGTGTCCCATCTCTGGAACATTCTGTCTGTCCACCTTGTCAATTCCTCTCAGTATTTTATATGTCTTTATCATGTCCCCCCTATCTCTCCTGTCCTCCAGTGTCGTCAGGCCGATTTCCCTTAACCTCTCCTCATAGAACAAACCCCTTAGCTCCTAGACTAGTCTTGTTGCAAACCTTTGCACTTTCTCTAGTTTCTTTACGTGCTTGGCTAGGTGTGGGTTCCAAACTGGTGCTGCATACTCCAGTATGGGCCTAACGTACACAGTGTACAGGGTCCTGAAAGATTCCTTATTAAGATGTCGGAAAGCTGTTCGTAGGTTTGCTAGGCGCCCGATGCTGCAGCAGTTATTTGGTTGATGTGCGCCTCAGGA
>WNWK01045962.1:0-14504 GCA_009830355.1 Cherax destructor | reverse complement strand
TAGTGTTACATTCCAGTTGAATAATTTTTTTATTTGTAATACAGTACTACAAATTTAATTTGATGCAATTGCAAGCTCAGAAGAAATCCATTTATTATGCAATGCACTTCCGGCAAGTTAATCATATATGTACAGTGGTATCAGTTCGGCCAAATTCTCCAGAAGGCTGTTAGTGCCGTACGAACAATTTGTTTCACATAGGAATAATGTAAATTAGATTTGTCATTTCAGACCCCCAAAATACACTTACAAAAGCACTTGAACAATTATGAAGTGTATTAATGTAAGTGCTTTTGTAAGTGTATTTTTGGGGTCTGAAACGGACTAATCTAATTTACATTATTCCTTATGGAACAAATCGTTCAGAAACGGCACTCGAACAGCCTTCTGAACGAATTATGGCCAAACTCGGGGTACCACTGTAGGTGCTTACATTCTTGACCTAGCATATAATTTTGGCCATGGTTTATCAGTATAGCTTGAGTAATTCATTAAAATCACAAGTTCAGTGAGACAAGTTGTAATTGACAAATTGGACAATTACAAATAATTTACGTTTATTTTAAATCAGTTTAATGCTTTGTATTGTATGGACTTGTTGAATTAAGTGGTGAAATCAAAGCATGACAATTTTAAGCAGTTCATGGATATTAAATTTATGTGAGATTTAATAGTTGCTTTAAGCAATATTAGTAGAAATGTTGGCATATGGGGAACTTTAGGCATTTTCAGATAGTGAGTGCCATATTTTTAGGCATTTTTAGGCTTTATGAGGTGCAAATAATATAGTTCACATGTAATAAAAGAGGGCCACAGATATATCAGATCACTTTTTAGTTATAGCTACAATGGGAGTAAAAGGTAGATGGGATACAAGGAAAATAGAAGCAGTAAGTAAGAGAGAGGTGAAGGTTTATAAACTAAAAGAGGAGGCAGTTAGGGTAAGATATAAACAACTATTGGAGGATAGATGGGCTAGTGAGAGTGTAGGCAATGGGGTCGAAGATGTATGTGGTAGATTTAAAAATGTAGTGTTAGAGTGTTCAGCAGAAGTTTGTGGTTACAGGCGAGTGGGTGCGGAGGGAAGAAGAGCGATTGGTGGAATGATGATGTAAAGAGAGTAGTAAGGGAGAAAAAGTTAGCATATGAGAGGTTTTTACAAAGCAGAAGTGATGCAAGGAGGGAAGAGTATATGGAGAGAAAAAGAGAGGTTAAGAGAGTGGTGAAGCAATGTAAAAGAGAGCAAATGAGAGAGTGGGTGAGATGTTATCAACAAATTTTGTTGAAAATAAGAAAAAGTTTTGGAGTGAGATTAATAAGTTGAGGAAGCCTAGGGAACAAATGGATTTGACAGTTAAAAATAGGAGAGGAGAGTTATTAAATGGAGAGTTAGAGGTATCTGGAAGATGGAGGGAATATTTTGAGGCGTTGTTAAATGTTGATGAAGACAGGGAAGCTGTGATTTCGTGATAGAGCAAGGAGGAATAACATCTTGTAGGAGTGTGGAAGAGCCAGTTGTGAGTGTGGGGGAAGTTTGTGAGGCAGTGGGTAGAATGAAAGGGGTAAGGCAGCTGGGATTGATGGGATAAAGATAGAAATGTTAAAAGCAGGTGGGGATATAGTTTTGGAGTGGTTAGTGCTATTATTTAATATATGTATGGAAGAGGGTAAGGTACCTAGGGATTGGCAGAGAGCGTGTATTGTTCCTTTGTATAAAGGCAAAGGGGACAAAGAGAGTGCAAAAATTATAGGGGAATAAGTCTGTTGAGTGTACCTGGTAAAGTGTATGGTAGAGTTATTATTGAAAGAATTAAGAGTAAGACAGAAAGCAGGATAGCAGATGAACAAGGGGCTTTAGGAAAGGTAGGGGTGTGTAGACCAAGTGTTTACAGTGAAACATATAGGTGAACAGTATTTGGATAAGGGTAAAGATGTTTTTGTGGCATTTATGGATTTGGAAAAGGCGTATGATAGGGTGGATAGGGGGCAATGTGGCAGATGTTGCAGGTGTATGGAATAGGAGGTAGGTTACTGAAAGCAGTGAAGAGTTTTTATGAGGATAGTGAGGCTCGTTAGAGGTGTAGGAGGAAGGGACTATTTCCAGTAAAAGTGGGCCTTAGACAAGGATGTGTGATGTCACCGTGGTTGTTCACGAAAGATTGGATATCAGATTGGAGGGAGAGAGTATGGAGGAGGTGAATGTATTCAGATATTTGGGAGTGGACATGTCAGCAGATGGGTCTATGAAGGATGAGGTGAATCATAGAATTGATGAGGGAAAAAGGGTGAGTGGAGCACTTGAGTCGGTGGAGACAAAGAACTTTGTCCATGGAAGTAAAGAAGGGGAATGTATGAGAGTATAGTTATACCAACACTCTTATATGGGTGTGAAGCATGGGTGATGAATGTTGCAACGAGGAGAAGGCTGGAGGCAGTGGAGATATCACGTCTGAGGTCAATGTGTGATGTGAATATAATGCAGAGAATTCGGAGTTTGGAAATTAGGAGAAGGTGCGGGATTACCAAAACTATTATCCAGAGAGCTGAGGAGGGGTTGTTGAGGTGGTTCGGACATGTAGAGAGAATGGAACGAGACAGAATAACTTCGAGAGTGTATAAATGTGTAGTGGAGGGAAGGCGGGGTATGGGTCGGCCTAGGAAAGGGTGGAGGGAGGGGGTAAAGGAAGCTTTGTGTGTGAGGGGCTTGGACTTCCAGCAAGCATGTGTGAGCGTATTTGATAGGAGTGAATGGAGACAAATGGTTTTTAATATTTGACGTGCTGTTGGAGTGTGAGCAAAGTAACATTTATGAAGGGATTCAGGGAAACAGGCAGATCTTGAGTCCTGGAGATTGGAAGTACAGTGTCTGCACTCTGAAGGAGGGGTGTTAATGTTGCAGTTTTATAACTGTAGTGTAAAGCACCCCTCTGGCAAGACAGTGATGGAGTGAATGATGATGAAAGTTTTTCTTTTTCGGGCCACCCTGCCTTGGTGGGAATCGGCCGATGTGTTAATAAAAAAAAGAATGTAATAAAACTTTGGTAGTCACAAAAGAAAGCCAATAATTATGCAATGCATTTCAGGCAAACTAATCCTAATGATTAAATGTTACTTGAGGAGCTCACAAGGATATCTACTTGGATGACTACCCATCAGCTCCCTTTTAATATTAATAAAACAATTGACATAATGTTTGGCAACAGAGCTACAAATGTGCAACTCAGTACAAGTACAACTAAATCCTCATACTATAAATTACTTTCAAAAATGCTCAATGTTTTTTCCTTAAGATACTCTCAATTTTATATTACCATCCTCTTAAACACTTGTTACAATTTAATATCTTCGTATTGTAATTATAACATTATAATATCATCATATTGTAACTTGAAATCAAATTTATAACTAGAATAAACTCAATCAATTTCCTAATATTATATACATAGTCTATAAGTCATTAGATTAGCTGCCTCTAATGCCATGGCATGTCAGTGGCTCTCCTTGCACTTAAGTTTATAATTGTAACTACCAATATCTATGTAAAAATGCAATGAAATACAAATTCCTTTGCTTTACTTTACTTTACTTTACTATTAATGATTCACAGCTATTTACAATTCAACACACATCAGCATATAAACAACAAGGCCCCCAAAACAATGGGCATCCTTTCTAAAATGCATTACTATTTACCTCAGACAGCATTACTTGCCCTTCTACTAAGATGCATTGATAAGAAACATCAATAGGAAAAGCAATACAGACAGGGCTTAATGCACAAAGACCATGCCGCGGGGGGCGTTGACCACCGGAACTCTCTCCAGGTAAACTCCAGGTAATTATTAAACACTATGCATCAGTTCTCACCAAACTAATAAAAAGCTAAACAATTATACTACTCCAGCAGATTCACTGAAACAAGAGGAGATATAAAAAGACCTGGAAAACACTCAGATTCTGGCCACCCACAAACTGAAAAAACTAGGAATATTGTCCTAACAAAACCGAACGAAACACCACTACAGCCTATTGATACAGTTAACAAGATAAATGACCTTTTCTCAACCATAGGATCAAATCTCGCCAGTAAAATCCCAGGTACCAACGCCTGAGCAAGTGATTACTTAGATGGGAATTTCCCAACCTCCTTCTATCTTGCACCTACTGAGCCAACTGAAGTCAACACGATTATCAAATCACTTAAAATAAATCAGGGAATCTGTCTCACGTCCCACCATTATTGTACAAGCGAGCAGCCCATGTCCTTTGCATGCTATTTCATTACTTTTTAACAAATCAATAGAAACTAGCACTTTCCCGACACTACTCAAGAGAGAAAGGGTTACACCAATTCACAAAGGTGGGGACCCCACAGATGTAAACAACTATAGGCCAATATCAAACTTACCGTTTCTATCCAAAATCTTCGAGAAACTCGTTCACAAGAGATTATATTCGTTACCACAGCACAACGCATACTCAACCCCTGCCAATTTGGCTTCAGAAAATAAAAGCACAAATGATGCCATTGTAAAAATGCTAGATCTGCTTTACACAGCGGAATATCCATTAGGACTTTTTATTGATCTAAGGAAAGCTTTTGAAACAGTAGACCATGGCATCCTACTCCACAAACTTGACCATTATGGTATAAGAGGCCATGCACTTGCATATTTCAAATCCTACCTTACTAATAGTATGTCACCATTAAAGACACCCTCATCAACACGACCACTTAATACTGGAGTGCCTCTGTGTTCTTGTCCCTACCCTATGTGGGCCACTAGCTCCCTTGCAGTGCTCCTCTTTCTTAGTATTTGACTGACTCCACTACTACTACTACCACCACTATTACTCCTCCACCACTTTCTCTTGTTTCCGCCCCTCTCGGCTGCCTATATAAACTCCCTCCGTCCTTTCTTTTTGTTAGTGTGACTTTGTAAATGGTCCAAGTCGGACCGAAACGTTGTCGTAAGCTCCTCTCTTCTATATGCGGGTTATTTGTGTAGTGTCCTTGGTCCCCTGCTCTTCCTCATATACATCAATGATCTTCCCAACGTATCACAACACCTGAAACCAATTCTCTTTGATGACAACACGACTTACGTCATCTCCCACCCAAATCTTGCCACACTCAACACCATTGTTAACGAGGAGCTACTAAATATTTCTACTTGGATAACAGCCAATAAACTTACACTTAACACTGACAAAACCTTCTATACAGTGGTACCTCGACTTACGATATTAATCCGTCAGAGAGGGCATATCTTAAGGCGAAACAATCGTTACTCTAATAAATTTTCCCCATAAGAAATAATGGAAATAAATTTAATCCGTCCAAGACTTCCAAAAGTAGTTAAATAAAATATTTTTTATAACTTTTTGACATTAAATAATACACAATTTAATGAAGAATACCTAAATACACATGTAAATATTGTACAATAACATGTCACTTACATTTATTGAAGAGTTGTTGATGTGTGGAGGACTGGAGGAGGGGAGAAGGTGGAGTAGTATGCTAGTGTTTGGAAGGGGAATCCCCTTCCATTAACACTGCAGGTACCAAGTTCTTTTCTGGGGTTACTTCCCTTTTTCTTTTAATGCCACTAGGACCAGCTTGAGAGTCACTGGACCTCTTTCTAACAATAAATTTGTCCAGGGAGCTCTGTGTCTGGCGATTCTTTAACACATCCCTGAAATGACACACCACTGTGTCATTGTACAGGTTGCCAGCACGGCCTGCAACAGCATGGTTAGGGTGATATTCATCCATAAAGCCTTGCACATCACTCCATTTGGCACAGATCTCCCTAATCCTTGAAGAAGGCAATTTCTTCCATTTCTGTTCCACCTCCTCCTCCTCTGAACCATTGTCCTGACCACTGGACTCTAACCCCAAAGACTTGCCCAATTCCACAATTTCTTCCACAACAGGCTCAGGCTCAGGGTTCTGAGGCTCAGCCCCAAAACCTTCAAAATCCCTCTCTATAGAACACAGTCTGGCCACAATTTTCTCCAGGCAGAGTTCAAAGTCCTGGTAGTCACTCCCTCCCAAACCTTAGCTATAAGGTTTACACAATGCAGCATATGGAAATGTTTTTTCCAAAATTCTCTTAGGGTTATACTATTCATGTATGTGGTCACATCAAAGCACTTTTGAAACATTCCTTTGGTGTCGAGTTTTTTAAAGTTGGAAATGACCTGCTGGTCCATGGGCTGGAGGAGAGGAGTGGTATTAGGGGGCAAGAACTTCACTTTGATGAATTTAAACTCCTCCACAATTTTCTCTACCAAGTTTGGAGGATGACAAGGAGCATTGTCCATTATCAGGAGGCACTTAAGTGGCAAATTATTGTCCAATAGATATTTCTTCACACTGGGGCCAAACACGCCATTGAACCAATCTAAGAAAATGTCCTTCGTGACCCAAGCCTTTTTGTTAGACTTCCACATCACACACAAGTTAGACTTGCTGACACCGCATCTGCCAAACACTCGGGGATTTTCAAAAAGATACACCAGTAAAGGCTTCACTTTGCAATCACCACTGGCATTAGCACAAAGCATCAAAGTTAGCCTGTCTTTCATAGGCTTATGTCCTGGCTGTGCCTTTTCCTCCTGAGTAATGTAGGTCCTGTTGGGCATTTTCTTCCAAAACAGGCCTGTTTCATCACAATTAAACACTTGTTGGGGGAGGAATTGTTCAGCCTCTATGTACTCCTGGAATTCAGGCACATATTTTTCAGCCGCAATTTTGTCAGAACTGGATGCCTCACCATGCCTCACAACACTATGTATGCCACTTCGATTCTTAAATTTGTGAAACCAGCCTCTGCTGGCTTTAAATTCGCTCACTTCAGCACTCGTTGCAGGCATTTTCTTAACGAGATCATCATGCACCTGCCTTGCTTTTTCACATATTATTGCCTCCGAAACAGTATCTCCTGCTAACTGTTTCTCGTTGATCCACACCAACAACAACCTTTCCACATCTTCCAGCACTTGTGGTCTGTGTTTTGTGATCACACATGAACCTTTTGCAACAACAGCTTCCTTGATTTTACTTGAATTTTTCTTGGCCACAATGGTAGCGATGGTAGAAAAGGGTTTACCATACAGCCTGGCCAGCTCACTGATACGCACTCCACTTTCATATTTTTCTATTATCTCCTTCTTCAGTTCTATCGTACATGTATTTCTGTTCCTCTTTGCCACAGGCTTACCACTAGGATCTTTCCTTGGACCCATGGTAGCTTATTTAGCAGTTGCAAGCACTAAAAACAGTGGAATAATGACAATATACTGGTATGAATGCGTGGGTGTGGGTGGGTGGTCGCTCTCGCTTGTAAACAATAGCACACTGACGCTCCCTGGAGTGCGCGCTCAGCTGGGCGCCAGGCGGACACGTCCGGTACGAATGTCGTTACGAAGCAAACATCGTTACTCGCAATCAATTTTTTTACGTTATAAATATCGGTACTCGAAAATAACGTAAGATGACTCGAGGTACCACTGTATCATGTTTGTTAACAGAGCAGGTGTTGTACAACTGAACATTAAGATCAACAACACTCTTATTGCTAAACATAATGAGGGCAAATTCCTGGGCCTACACCTCGACAGCAACCTGAAATTCAGCACCCATATCCAACACATAACAAAAAAAAGTATCCAAAACTGTTAGGATCCTCTCCAAGATACAATACAGTAGACCCCCGGAGTTTGTGAGCATCGGAGTTTGTGAAAATCTGTGTTCGTGATGTTTTTTCACAAAAATTTTGGTTTGGTGTTCGCGAATCCGTTCGGAGTTCGTGATTCGTCCCGGACGCGCACGCGTGGCCTGAGCGGTCCCGGGCACTCATTCAGCGTCAGTGTGCTATTGTTTACCAGCGAGCGACCGCCACCCACGCATTCATACCAGTGTTTTTAGTGCTTGCAACTGCTAAATAAGCCACCATGGGCCCCAAGAAAGCTCCTAGTGCCAGGCCTGTGGTAAAGAATGTCAGAAATACGGTAGAATATAAGAAGGAGATCATTGAAAAATATGAAAGTGGAGTTCATGTGGCTGAGCTGGCCAGGCAGTATGGCAAACCCCATTCAACCATCACTTCCATTGTGGCCAAGGGAAAGGAACTCAAGGACGCTGTTGTTGTGAAAGTTGCAATTATGGTCACAAAATAGAGATGTCAAGTGCTGGAAGAAGTGGAGAGGTTATTGTTGGTGTGGATCAGGTGTTACGCAGGTGATAATATCTGAAAAAGCAAGGCAGTTGCATGATGATCTCGTCAAGAAAATGCCTGCAACGAGTGCTGAAGTGAACGAATTTAAAGCCAGCAAAGGCTGGTTTGACGATTTAAGAAGCGTAGTGGCATACATAGTGTGATAAGGTGTCACGTGGGTCTTGGGAGAGATATATAGGAGGTCAAAGATACTCCTTGTTGGATGGTTACGGTATATTTACAGTAAGTGAAGGAGAGTCCAGCCACCCGTCTGTCTCGCCTGTAGGTCTAACGTTAGTGAGGAAGAGTGCCTATGAGAGGCTGTGCACTGCGCTGAGCCTCTGACGTCAGCGGGTACCGTGACGTCACACGCAAAGGGACCAGCTGTATAAAAGGGAAGATACACTACACAAGTGTATATATGATACTGACACGACAGCTCGGCCATGTTATCGTATGACGTCTCGGCATACTATACAACTCTATAGACTGAACAGACTGGTGGACTGGATGAATCTATACAATAGCAAACACATTATAACTTTGAACTGATCAAGATTAATCTTACTCTCGCACTTCTTGAGTTAATGGTACATAAGAGAAATTTAATGGATCTAGATATAATGGATTATATATAAAACAATTGCAAATTTGATCGATCAATCGATATGTATTCATGTACTCTTCGGCTCTGAGGAAGAATAAATATTTACAGGGAAGAAGTTTTAACAGGAAAGATAAACTCGGCTAACACGGGTTATACTGTTAAAACTCAGAACTCAGAGAGAACTTGAACACACAACAATCTTGCTAGATACTGGAAATCTAATAAAAAAACACACAGTCAATAATTCGGTTCTAAACTGGATTTTCTAATTTTCTATCTTTAGCTCACAACTTATGATCACTTTCCTACTGGAGGAATAAACAGGCTCGGTGGAGTGGATGGATCCTCCCGGTTGAAATAGTTAGCTCAATGACACAAAGTATGAG
The DNA here is from genome assembly GCA_009830355.1 of Cherax destructor. NCBI lineage: Eukaryota > Metazoa > Arthropoda > Malacostraca > Decapoda > Parastacidae > Cherax > Cherax destructor. The sequence goes on along the minus strand of WNWK01045962.1, from coordinate 5,286 downwards.
CAAAGGAGAACGGTTCTCACTATCTCTTACTGCAGGTAAGAATTACTCGACACACGACACTTTACTCTGCAAAGGCTTACTGTCAACTGGAAGGAACACTATCTGGAACACGAGGGACAACAACTGGCACTCTAGTGAGTACACTAGCAACAGAAACGGCTTTCTGCAATTGCTTTTGCATCAGCGAGAGATGCTATAACTCATTCAAATAGTCTTTCTTCAACAAAGCGTCCCTGGAGAGGAACTACTACTTGAACTAGCAACATTGCAAGGATAGACTCAGTACTCAAGGCGGTCCGGGATACCTCCGGTACCCTAGGCATCTGAACGCTATCTTGCATGCAAGATATTGTAGGGGCTGAATTCCAGACAGGAGTGACAGTAATACTAGTTCCTTGATCGCTCGGCTATGTTAATAAGTGAAACACATACTTCTACAAGAACTAATCTGAACTTCACATTCCGCATCACTCTGGCAATTCTCTGATACAAGCTGGAAGAACAAACACATTGTTCAAAGGCTAGAGACTGTCTTTCAGTCATTAAGGGACTATGAGGGCTGTTTACTGACTCATTATCATTATGGCGCTGAATGGCAATACACACAGTATTATCGCACATGGTTACTAGAACTTCAATTCCTCGACTGTTTGCTTGCTTGAAGTCTATCTCTCTATAACATCGTAATCGATAAAAATTACGGCACACCGCTGCTCACCACTTGTCGCGTGGGTCTTGGGAGAGATATATAGGAGGTCAAAGATACTCCTTGTTGGATGGTTACGAGTATATTTACAGTAAGTGAAGGAGAGTCCAGCCACCCGTCTGTCTCGCCTGTAGGTCTAACGTTAGTGAGGAAGAGTGCCTATGAGAGGCTGTGCACATGCGCTGAGCCTCTGACGTCAGCGGGTACCGTGACGTCACACGCAAAGGGACCAGCTGTATAAAAGGGAAGATACACTACACAAGTGTATATATGATACTGACACGACAAAGGCATGGTGAGGCAGCCACTTCTGACAAAAGTGTGGCTGAAAATTTGTGAATGAATTCAAGGGTACATAGAGGCTGAACAATTCAAACCCCAACAAGTGTTCAATTGTGATGAAACAGGCCTGTTTTGGAAGAAAATGCCAAACAGGACCTTCATTACACAGGAGGAAAAGGCACTGCCAGGACACAAGCCTATGAAAGACAGGCTAACTCTCATGTTGTGTGCTAATGCTAGTGGGGATTTTAAAGTGAAGCCTTTAGTGGTGTATCATTCTGAAAATCCCTGAGCATTTAAGAGATGCAGTGTCGCCAAGGCTAATTTGTGTGTGATGTGGAAGTCTAACAATAAAGGGATGGGTCACTAGTGAAATTTTCTTAGATTGGTTCCATGAAGTGTTTGGCCCCAGTGTGAAGAAATATCTTGAGGAAAATAATTTGCCACTTAAGTGCCTCCTGATAATGGATAATTCTCCTTGTCATCCTCCAGACTTGGCAGAGCAAATTGTGCAGGACTTTAAGTTCATCAAAGTGAAGTTCTTGCCCCTAATACCACTCCTTTCCTCCAGCCCATGGACCAGCAGGTCATTTCAAACTTTAAAAAACTCTACACCAAAGCAGTGTTTGAAAAGTGCTTTCAAGTGACCACAGACCTTAATTTAACACTAAAAGAGTTTTGGAAAAATCATTTCAATATCCTGCATTGTGTAAACCTTATAGGTAAGGCTTGGGAGGGAGTGACTACCAGGACTTTGAACTCTGCCTGGAGAAAATTGTGGCCAGACTGTGTCCCAGAGAAAGATTTTGAAGGTTTTGGAGCTGAGCCTCAGAACCCTGAGCCTGAGCCTGTTGTGGAAGAAATTGTGGCACTGGGCAAGTACATGGGGTTGGATGTTAGTACCAGGATGTGGAACAGTTGGTGGAGGAGGACAATGAAGAAATAACCACTGAAGATCTGCAAGAGCTTCAACAGCAACAGCAAAAACAGACCACAGTTCAGGAAAATGGTTCAGAGGAGGAGGAGGAGGAACAGAGATGGAGGAAGTTGCCTTCTTCAAGGATTAGGGAGATCTGTGCCAAATGGACTGATGTGCAAGGCTTTATGGTTGAATATCACCCTAACAAAGCTGTTGCAGTCCGTGCTGGCAACCTGTACAATGACAATGTGGTGTCCCATTTCAGGGATGTTTTAAAGAATCGCCAGACACAGAGCTCCTGGACAGATTTTGTGAGAGAGGGGTCCAGTGACTCTCAACCTGGTCCTAGTGCCATTAAAAGAAAAGGCCAGTAACCCCAGAAAAGAACTTGGTACCTGAGTGTTAAGGAAGGGATCCCCTTCCAAACACTAGCAACTCCTCCACCCCTCCCCTCCTCCCATCTTCCACAATCAACAACTCTTCAATAAAGGTAAGTGACATGTTATTGTATTAGTTAATGTTTTTTTCCCATTGTTTTCTGTGTAATTTAATATATATTTAATGTACAATAATATTTTATTTAATACTTTTGGGTGTCTGAAACGGATTAATTTTATTTCCATTATTTCTTATGGGGAAAATAGATTCGAGTTAGTGATTTTCGGTGTTCATGATGCCCTCTGGAACGGATTAATCACAAACCTGGGGGTCCACTGTACTACGTGCCACAATCAGCCCTTCCTCACACTATACTATTCACTAATCTATCCCTACCTCACCTATGCTATTTGTGCTTGGGGATCAACAGCAACAAACACCTAAAGCCAAAAAAACCCAACAAAAACCGCAGTAAGAATTATCACTCAAAGATCTAAACTTACTCACTGTACAGAACATCCACACTTACTACTGTGCAACCTACATTTACAAAACCATAAATTCCAATATTTACCCTGAACTAAAACACTTTCTTGATAGTTGTAACAGGACCCACAGGCAAAACACCAGGCACAAAAATCTATATGACATTCCCGTGTCCGGCTAAACCTATACAAAATTCAATGTACATTAACCCTAAACGGCCCAAAACGTATATATACGTTCTTACCGCTACTGCCCGAATATTCTGAATAAAAAAAATGATTATTTTTTCTATAAATAAAGAGCACATTTTTTTAAGTGTTATAGGATAAAGAAAAAATTTGGGGCCAGTAGTTACCAGATATGAGGCGGAGAAGTTGGCACTGGATGCTCACTGACAGCAACAGGAGTCCTGCTGCTTGCAGAATTTTTTATTATTGTATATAATTTTATGTTCTGATAATTACAATTTACAGTGGACCCCCGAGTTTCGGTCATAATTCATTCCAGAAGACTGTTCAATGCCATTAATAACAAATTTATTCCTTAAGGAAAATGTAAATTAGATTAGTCCTTTCAGACCCTCAAAAATACACATACAAAAGCACTTACAATATTAAACTTACATAATTGTTCAATTTCAGAGGTGACTGAAACTCGGGGTCCACTGTACTCACCTAATTGTGGTTGCAGGGTCGGGGACTCAGCCCTGGCCCCGCCTCTTCGCTGCCCGCTACTGGGTCTCTGCTCTCCCCGCTCCATGAGCTTTATCTTACCTCGTCTTAAAACTGTGAATGGTTCCTGCCTCCACTATATCTTTCTCTAGACTATTCCACTTCCTGACTACTCTGTGGCTGAAGAAATGCTTCCTAACATCCCTTTGACTCATCTGAGTCTTCAGCTTCTAGTTATGTCCCCTTGTTTCTGTGTTCCTCTCTGGAACATCCTGTCACTGTCTACCTTGTCGATTCCCCGCAGTATTTTTGTATGTCGTTATCATGTCTCCTCTGACCCTTCTTTCCTCCAGTGTTGTTAGTCCTATTTCCCTCAGCCTTTCTTCATAGGACAGACTCCTGAGTTGTGGGAAATAACCTTGTTGCAAACCTTTGCACTTTCTCTAGTTTCTTTACGTGCTTGACCAGGTGTGGGTTCCAGACTGGTGCTGCATATTCTAGTATGGGCCTGACGTACACGGTGTACAGTGTCTTGAACGATTCCTTGTTAAGGTAACGGAACGCTAATCTTAGGTTTGCCAGTCGCCCATATGCTGCCGCAGTTATCTGGTTGATGTGTGCCTCCGGAGACGTGCTCTGGCGTTATACTCACCCTAAGGTCTTTCTCCTTTGCCGAGGTTTGTAGCTTTTGTCCGCCTATAGTAATAATACAGTCAACCAACGGTTAACGATATTAATCCGTTCCAGAGGGCTTATTTGTAACCGAAAATATCGTTATCCTATTCTATTTTCCCCATAAGAAATAATGGAAATAAAATTAATCCGTTCCAGACACCCAAAAGTATTAAAATAAAATATTTTTTTACAACATAAGACATGCAATTACACACAAGGTTTTGAGAAATATAGAAATAATAGTACAATAACATGTCACTTACATTTATTGAAGAGTTGTTGATGTGTGGAAGACGGGAGGAGGGAAGAAGATGGAGTAGTACGCTAGTGTTTGGAAGGGGAATCCCTTCCATTAACACTGCAGGTGGCAAATTCTTTTCTGGGGTTACTGGCCTTTACTTTAATGCCACACCCCTGCATGAATGCTACACTCCCCGCATGAATGCTACACTCCCTGCATGAATGCTACACTCCCTGCATGAATGCTACACTCCCTGCATGAATGCTACACTCCCTGCATGAATGCTACACTCCTGCATGAATGCTACACTTCCTGCATGAATGCTACACTCCCTGCATGAATGCTACACTCCCTGCATGAATGCTACACTCCCTGCATGAATGCTACACTCCCTGCATGAATGCTACACTCCCTGCATGAATGCTACACTCCTGCATGAATGCTACACTCCTGCATGAATGCTACACTCCCTGCATGAATGCTACACTCCCTGCATGAATGCTACACTCCCTGCATGAATGCTACACTCCCTGCATGAATGCTACACTCCCTGCATGAATGCTACACTCCCTGCATGAATGCTACACTCCTGCATGAATGCTACATTCCCTGCATGAATGCTACACTCCCTCCCTGCATGAATGCTACACTCCCCGCATGAATGCTAAACTCCTCCCTGCATGAATGCTACACTCCCTCCCTGCATGAATGCTAATTTCCCCGCATGAATGCTATACTCCCTGCAAGCACTAAAACAGTGGAATAATGACAATATACTGGTATGAATGCGTGGGTGGTGGGCGCTCCGCTGTAAACAATAGCACAAATTTTCACTCCGTGGAGTCACGGGCCCAGCTGGGCAAGCGTACGCGTCCGGGGAGAATATCGCACCAAGCGGATCATCGTAAACGGGGCCAAATTTTGACAT
>WNWK01045961.1:0-14504 GCA_009830355.1 Cherax destructor | reverse complement strand
CTACTACCAATGATTATAATATTAGATCATTATTATTATTATTAAAAAGTAGCAGTATGTTAGCATATTACATTACATTCTCTCTCTCTCTCTCTCTCTCTCTTCTCTTCTCTTCTCTCTCTCTCTCTCTCTCTCTCAGGTTCTTAAGGATAAATAATGGAGAGTGAGATCTTAAAATGTAATTTGCATATTCATTCATTTTCCTTAAAACCGGAAGTATTCAGATGACACCAGCAGCCGCGAGTATGTAGAGAGAGAGAGAGAGAGAGAGAGAAAGTAACAGCACCACGTAGCCACATTCAGGATCAACTTAAACATTATTGGTAATCGTCTAGGTGTGGAAATACACGGCTTTAATCCCCGGGCGCTACTACCCGGCTTAGGGTCAACAACGTAATTGCCTCTATTAGCAACAATAACAATACAGAATCGGATCAAACAGTATTACCTTCCAATCCCCTTGTTCATCGAGTTAGAGATGGAGGAGCTATCAGAGGGATCTAGTAGTGTGTCCTGTTTGCTGATGATGTCATGCTAAGAATAAGAACAGCGGGAAACAATGATAAACCTCAGAGAGAGAGGGAGACCTCAACAGACTGCAGATGTGGTCAAACAAGTGGCTGTTCAAGTTCAACCACAAGCAAATGCAAGGTCATGCGAACTGGATAATGTGAGGTCAAGCCACAGTACAACATGGATAGAGAAAAACTGCAAATATCTGAGAGTGAATAAGACCTGGGGGTGAACATAACACCAAGCATATCACTATTCAAGAACTTGAATAAAGACCCCTTCTGAGCCTTATACACTACATATATTAAGTCACTTACTGAGTACGCTGCCCCAGCATGGAGCCCACACCTGGTCAACTACATGAAGAATCTCGAGACAGTATAAATGTTTGCATCAAGACTAATACCAAAACTGAGAGGAATGCGGTACGAGGAGAACTTGAAGGAACTGAACCTGACGACCTGGGAGGAGAGGACAGGAGTGGGACATAATTACTACGTACAAAATCCTAGGAGGAACTGGTAGGGCAGATAGGGACAGACTGAATTAAGAGAACCAAGATCAGGTGGAAGCTGAAGGCACAGATGAGTCATAGAGATGTTAGGAAGTATTTCTTTAGTCACAGGATGGGTGAGAAGTTGAGTGACTTGGACGAGGCAGCGGTGGAAGCAAACTCAATACACAGCTTCAGGTGGCTATGATAAGGCTCAAGAGATCGAAATCAGTGAAACTGATGAAAGCAGCGTAGGAGACGATCCAGGACTGAGTTTCAACCCCTCCGCCAACACAGCTGGGTGAGGTACAGAGGCTGACTCGTGAAATTCAGAGGATATTATATTGTGTTGGTGTCTGAGACACCTAGTGAATATTGTGTTGGTGTTTGAGTACACTAGTGAATATTGTGTTGGTGTCTGAGATACTAGTGAATATTGTGTTGCTGTCTGAGACACACTAGTGAATATTGTGTTGCTGTTGAGACACACTAGTGAATATTGTGTTGGTGTCTGAGACAACTAGTGAATATTGTGTTGCTGTCTGAGACACACTAGTGAATATTGTGTTGCTGTCTGAGACACACTAGTGAATATTGTGTTGGTCTCTGAGAACACTAGTGAATATTGTGTTGGTCTGAGAAACACTAGTGAATATTGTGTTGGTTCTGAGAAACACTAGTGAATATTGTGTTGGTCTCTGAGAAACACTAGTGAATATTGTGTTGGTCTCTGAGAACACTAGTGAATGTGTGTTGGTCTCTGAGAAACACTAGTGAATATTGTGTTGGTCTCTGAGAAACACTAGTGAATTGTGTTGGTCTCTGAGAAACACTAGTGAATATTGTGTTGGTCTCTGAGAAACACTAGTGAATTGTGTTGGTCTCTGAGAAACACTAGTGAATATTTGCACAGTCCCTTGTCCCTCCCTCCACACCACTGCATTGGTCAGAGACCATAGAGCTTCAAGTGGTCTCTGAGACACTACACTGCCTCTCAGTGACTATCTTGCTACTAGTAGTCCTGTTAACTGCCTCTCAGTGACTATCTTGCTACTAGTAGTCCTGTTCACTCCTCTCAGTGACTATCTTGCTACTAGTAGTCCTGTTACACGACTCTCAGTGACTACTTGCTACTAGTAGTCCTGCATTACACTGCCTCTCAGTGACTATCTTGCTACTAGTAGTCCTGTTACACTGCCTCTCAGTGACTATCTTGCTACTAGTAGTCCTGTTACACTGCCTCTCAGTGACTATCTTGCTACTAGTAGTCCTGTTACACTGCCTCTCAGTGACTATCTTGCTACTAGTAGTCCTGTTACACTGCCTCTCAGTGACTATCTTGCTACTAGTAGTCCTGTTACACTGCCTCTCAGTGACTATCTTGCTACTAGTAGTCCTGTTACACTGCCTCTCAGTGACTATCTTGCTACTAGTAGTCCTGTTACACTGCCTCTCAGTGACTATCTTGCTACTAGTAGTCCTGTTACACTGCCTCTCAGTGACTATCTTGCTACTAGTAGTCCTGTTACACTGCCTCCTCTCAGTGACTATCTTGCTACTAGTAGTCCTGTTACACTGCCTCTCAGTGACTATCTTGCTACTAGTAGTCCTGTTACCTGCCTCTCAGTGACTATCTTGCTACTAGTAGTCCTGTTACACTGCCTCTCAGTGACTATCTTGCTACTAGTAGTCCTGTTACACTGCCTCTCAGTGACTATCTTGCTACTAGTAGTCCTGTTACACTGCCTCTCAGTGACTATCTTGCTACTAGTAGTCCTGTTACACTGCCTCTCAGTGACTATCTTGCTACTAGTAGTCCTGTTACACTGCCTCTCAGTGACTATCTTGCTACTAGTAGTCCTGTTACACTGCCTCTCAGTGACTATCTTGCTACTAGTAGTCCTGTTACACTACCTCTCAGTGACTATCTTGCTACTAGTAGTCCTGTTACATGCCTCTCAGTGACTATCTTGCTACTAGTAGTCCTGTTTGCCTCTCGTGACTATCTGCTCTATATCTTTCACTGCTCTCGGACTATCTTGCTACTAGTAGTCCTGTTACACTGCCTCTCAGTGACTATCTTGCTACTAGTAGTCCTGTTACACTGCCTCTCAGTGACTATCTTGCTACTAGTAGTCCTGTTACACTGCCTCTCAGTGACTATCTTGCTACTAGTAGTCCTGTTACACTGCCTCTCAGTGACTATCTTGCTACTAGTAGTCCTGTTACACTGCCTCTCAGTGACTATCTTGCTACTAGTAGTCCTGTTACACTGCCTCTCAGTGACTATCTTGCTACTAGTAGTCCTGTTACACTGCCTCTCAGTGACTATCTTGCTACTAGTAGTCCTGTTACACTGCCTCTCAGTGACTATCTTGCTACTAGTAGTCCTGTTACACTGCCTCTCAGTGACTATCTTGCTACTAGTAGTCCTGTTACACTGCCTCTCAGTGACTATCTTGCTACTAGTACTTCTACTCCCCAGTGACTATCTTGTACTAGTTCTTACTCCCTCATACTATCTTGACAGTAGTCCACTGCCTTCAGTGACTATCATGCTACTGTACTTCACTACTCTTCACTAATCTTGCTACTAGTATCCTGATCACTAACTCAGTGAGCTATCACTAACTGGCTTCACTAACCTGGCTTCACTGACTTGGCTTTACTAATTCTGGCTTCACTAACCCTGGCTTCACTAACCTGCTTCACTAACCTGGCTTCACTAACTCTGGCTTCACTAACCCTGCTTCACTAACTGGCTTTACTAATTCTGGCTTCACTAACCCTGGCTTCACTAACTCTGGCTTCACTAACCCTGGCTTCACTAACTCTGGCTTCACTAACCCTGACTTCACTAACTGGCTTTACTAATTCTGGCTTCACTAACCCTGGCTTCACTAACTCTGGCTTCACTAACTGGCTTACTAACTCTGGCTTCACTAACTGCTTCACCTCAACCTGGCTTCATAACCCTGGCTTCACTAACTGTCAAGCTTCACTAACCTGGCTTCACTAACTGGCTTTACTAATTCTGGCTTCACTAACCCTGGCTTCACTAACCTGGCTTCACTAACCCTGGCTTCACTAACTGGCTTTACTAATTCTGGCTTCACTAACTCTGGCTTCACTGCTAACCCTGGCTTCACTAACTGGCTTCCTAACTGACTACTACCTGGCTTCACTAACTGGCTTCACTAACCCTGGCTTCAATAACTCTGGCTTCACTAACTGGCTTCACTAACTCTGGCTTCACTAACTGGCTTCACTAACTAATGGCTTACTAACTGGCTTCAACTAACTTGGCTTCACTCGCTACAACTGGCTTCAATAACTCTGGCTTCACTAACTGGCTTCACTAACTGGCTTCAATAACTCTGGCTTCACTAACTGGCTTCACTAACTCTAACTTCACTAACTGGCTTCACTAACTCTGGCTTCACTAACTGGCTTCACTAACTGGCTTCAATAACTCTGGCTTCACTAACTGGCTTCACTAACTCTGGCTTCACTAACTGGCTTCACTAACTCTGGCTTCACTAACTGGCTTCACTAACTCTGGCTTCACAAACTGGCTTCACTAACTCTGGCTTCACTAACTGGCTTCACTAACTGGCTTCACTAACTGGCTTCAATAACTCTGGCTTCACTAACTGGCTTCACTAACTGGCTTCAATAACTCTGGATTCACTAACTGGCTTCAATAACTCTGGCTTCACTAACTGGCTTCAATAACTCTGGCTTCACTAACTGGCTTCACTAACCCTGGCTTCACTAACTCTGGCTTCACTAACCCTGGCTTCACTAACTCTGGCTTCACTAACCCTGGCTTCACTAACCCTGGCTTCACTAACCCTGGCTTCACTAACTCTGGCTTCACTAACCCTGGGTTTCCTAGCTGGGTCCACAACCACACTGGCAACGCACCTTTAAACACCACCACTACTAGCCACACACCCACTACCAGCCACACCCCCACTACCAGCCACACCCCCACTACCAGCCACACCCCCACTACCAATTACAGCCCACTACCAACCACACCCCCACCACCAACCACACCCTCACTTCCAGCCACAACCCACTACTAGCCACACCCCACTACCAGCCACACCCCACTGCCAGCCACACCCCACTACCAGCCACACCCACTACCAGCCACACCCCACTACCAGCCACACCCCAACACCAGCCACACCCCACCAACCACACTCCATCACCAGCCACACCCCACCACCAACCACACCCCACCACCAGCCACATCCCACCACCAGCCACACCCCACCACCAGCCACACCCCACCACCAGCCACACCCTACCACCAGCCACACCCCACCACCAGCCACACCCCAACTACCAGCCACACCCCATTACCAACCACACCTTTACTACAAGCCACACTCCACCACCAGCCACACCCACATTATCAGCCACACTCCACTACCAGCCACACCACCACTACCAGCCACACCCCACACCAGCCACACCCCACCACCAGCCACACCCTACCACCAGCCACACCCCACCACCAGCCAACCCCAACTACCAGCCACACCCCATTACCAACCACACCTTTACTACAAGCCACACTCCACCACCAGCCACACCCACATTATCAGCCACACTCCCACTACCAGCCACACCACCACTACCAGCCACACCCTACCACAAGCCACACCCACTACTAACCACACCCCACTACCAGCCACACCCTCACCACCAACCACACCCCACCACCAGCCACACCCCACCACCAACCATACCCCCACTACTAGCCACACCCCACCATCAGACACACTCCTACTACCAGCCACACCCCACCACCAGCCCCACCAACACCACCAGCCCCACCCCACCACCAACCATACCCCACTACTAGCCACACCCCACCATCAGACACACTCCTACTACCAGCCCACCCCCACCACCAGCCCCACCAACACCACCAGCCCCACCCCCACCACCAGTGGTCAGACAGTACCTGAGTGACAGTAGACAGTGTTCCAGTGGTCAGATAGTACCTGAGTGACAGTAGACAGTGTTCCAGTGATCAGACAGTACCTGAGTGACAGTAGACAGTGTTCCAGTGGTCAGACAGTACCTGAGTGACAGTAGACAGTGTTCCAGTGGTCAGACAGTACCTGAGTGACAGTAGACAGTGTTCCAGTGGTCAGACAGTACCTGAGTGACAGTAGACAGTGTTTCAGTGGTCAGACAGTACCTGAGTGACAGTAGACAGTGTTTCAGTGGTCAGACAGTACCTGAGTGACAGTAGACAAAGTATAGCAGTAAAAATTAAGATGTCAGATTGGGAGAGAGTAACAAGCGGGGTTCCTAAAGGCTCAGTACTGGGTCTTCTAATGTTCCTAGTATACGTCAATGATCTAGCAAAGGTAACTGTGTGTTACTCTTCGTTGATGAGGTTAAACTAATGAGAAGAATAAGAAGAGGAGAGACCAGTGATAAACTTCAGAGAGAGAAAGATCAACAGGCCGCAGCATATGTGGTCAAACAAGTGGCTTCTCGAGTTCAACCCCGAGTCAAAAAGGTCTGGGGGTAAATATAACAACAAGTATATCTCCAAAAAATATATATAAACCATATCAGTGAGAGTAACTTGGTGAGTACACACACACACACACACACACACACACACACACACACACACACACACACACACATACACACAATCTTACTCACAAATCAATACCATAGCAGGAACCTCTCTCTCTCCCTCACTTTCCTCTCATTCTCCCTTATTCTCCCTTTCCTTCACTCTCCGTAATTCCCTATCTTCTCCCTCACTCTGCTTACACAAAGAAACAGAAAACCTAATAATGTGCAAAAGTTACCAACAGAAGTGGTCCAGGAACTGAGACTCTGTGTTACAAGGAGAGTGAGAAGATGGTAAACAACACTGCAAGGAGGATCAGGGGAGCCACGATCACGACATATTAAATACTCAGGAATAGAGTAGATATGTATATACATGACATGCAAGGATAGGGAGCCACTATCATCCTGTGGATAGTAGTGGCTAGTTTATTGTGTACCTCACATCCATCCTGTGGATGGTAGTGGCTAGTTTATTGTGTACCTCATATCCATCCTGTGGATGGTAGTGGCTAGTTTATTGTGTACCTCATATCCATCCAGTGGATGGTAGTGGCTAGTTTATTGTGTACCTCATATCCATCCTGTGGATGGTAGTGGCTAGTTTATTGTGTACCTCATATCCATCCTGTGGATAGTAGTAGCTAGTTTATTGTGTACCTCATATCCATCCTGTGGATGGTAGTGGCTAGTTTATTGTGTACCTCATATCCATCCTGTGGATGGTAGTGGCTAGTTTATTGTGTACCTCATATCCATCCTGTGGATGGTAGTGGCTAGTTTATTGTGTACCTCATATCCATCCTGTGGATGGTAGTGGCTAGTTTATTGTGTACCTCATATCCATCCTGTGGATGGTAGTGGCTAGTTTATTGTGTACCTCATATCCATCCAGTGGATGGTAGTGGCTAGTTTATTGTGTACCTCATATCCATCCTGTGGATGGTAGTGGCTAGTTTATTGTGTACCTCATATCCATCCTGTGGATAGTAGTGGCTAGTTTATTGTGTACCTCATATCCATCCTGTGGATGGTAGTGGCTAGTTTATTGTGTACCTCACATCCATCCTGTGGATGGTAGTGGCTAGTTTATTGTGTACCACACATCCATCCTGTGGATGGTAGTGGCTAGTTTATTGTGTACCTCATATCCATCCTGTGGATGGTAGTGGCTAGTTTATTGTGTACCTCATATCCATCCTGTGGATGGTAGTGGCTAGTTTATTGTATACCTCACATCCATCCAGTGGATGGTAGTGGCTAGTTTATTGTGTACCTCACATCCATCCTGTGGATGGTAGTGGCTAGTTTATTGTGTACCTCATATCCATCCTGTGGATGGTAGTGGCTAGTTTATTGTGTACCTCATATCCATCCAGTGGATGGTAGTGTCTAGTTTATTGTGTACCTCAAATCCATCCTGTGGATGGTAGTGGCTAGTTTATTGTGTACCTCATATCCATCCTGTGGATGGTAGTGGCTAGTTTATTGTGTACCTCATATCCATCCAGTGGATGGTAGTGGCTAGTTTATTGTGTACCTCACATCCATCCTGTGGATGGTAGGGGCTAGTTTATTGTGTACCTCATATCCATCCAGTGGATGGTAGTAGCTAGTTTATTGTGTACCTCACATCCATCCTGTGGATGGTAGTGGCTAGTTTATTGTGTACCTCATATCCATCCAGTGGATGGTAGTGGCTAGTTTATTGTGTACCTCATATCCATCCAGTGGATGGTAGTGGCTAGTTTATTGTGTACCTCATATCCATCCTGTGGATGGTAGTGGCTAGTTTATTGTGTACCTCATATCCATCCTGTGGATGGTAGTGGCTAGTTTATTGTGTACCTCATATCCATCCTGTGGATGGTAGTAGCTAGTTTATTGTGTACCTCATATCCATCCTGTGGATAGTAGTGGCTAGTTTATTGTGTACCTCACATCCATCCTGTGGATGGTAGTGGCTAGTTTATTGTGCACCTCATATCCATCCTGTGGATGGTAGTGGCTAGTTTATTGTATACCTCATATCCATCCTGTGGATGGTAGTAGCTAGTTTATTGTGTACCTCATATCCATCCTGTGGATGGTAGTGGCTAGTTTATTGTGTACCTCATATCCATCCTGTGGATGGTAGTGGCTAGTTTATTGTATACCTCACATCCATCCAGTGGATGGTAGTGGCTAGTTTATTGTGTACCTCACATCCATCCTGTGGATGGTAGTGGCTAGTTTATTGTGTACCTCATATCCATCCTGTGGATGGTAGTGGCTAGTTTATTGTGTACCTCATATCCATCCAGTGGATGGTAGTGTCTAGTTTATTGTGTACCTCACATCCATCCTGTGGATGGTAGTGGCTAGTTTATTGTGTACCTCATATCCATCCTGTGGATGGTAGTGGCTAGTTTATTGTGTACCTCATATCCATCCTGTGGATGGTAGTGGCTAGTTTATTGTGTACCTCATATCCATCCTGTGGATGGTAGTGGCTAGTTTATTGTGTACCTCATATCCATCCTGTGGATGGTAGTGGCTAGTTTATTGTGTACCTCATATCCATCCTGTGGATGGTAGTGGCTAGTTTATTGTGTACCTCATATCCATCCTGTGGATGGTAGTGGCTAGTTTATTGTGTACCTCATATCCATCCTGTGGATGGTAGTGGCTAGATTATTGTGTACCTCATATCCATCCTATGGATGGTAGTGGCTAGTTTATTGTGCACCTCATCCATCCTGTGGATGGTAGTGGCTAGTTTATTGTGTACCTCATATCCATCCTGTGGATGGTAGTGGCTAGTTTATTGTGTACCTCATATCCATCCTGTGGATGGTAGTGGCTAGTTTATTGTGTACTCATATCCATCCTGTGGATGGTAGTGGCTAGTTTATTGTGTACCTCATATCCATCCTGTGGATGGTAGTGGCTAGTTTATTGTGTACCTCATATCCATCCTGTGGATGGTAGTGGCTAGTTTATTGTGTACCTCATATCCATCCTGTGGATGGTAGTGGCTAGTTTATTGTGTACCTCATATCCATCCTGTGGATGGTAGTGGCTAGTTTATTGTGTACCTCATATCCATCCTGTGGATGGTAGTGGCTAGTTTATTGTGTACCTCATATCCATCCTGTGGATGGTAGTGGCTAGTTTATTGTGTACCTCATATCCATCCTGTGGATGGTAGTGGCTAGTTTATTGTGTACCTCATATCCATCCTGTGGATGGTAGTGGCTAGTTTATTGTGTACTCATATCCATCCTGTGGATGGTAGTGGCTAGTTTATTGTGTACCTCATATCCATCCTGTGGATGGTAGTGAGCTAGTTTATTGTGTACCTCAATCCATCCTGTGGATGGTAGTGGCTAGTTTATTGTGTACCTCATATCCATCCGTGGATGGTAGTGGCTAGTTTATTGTGTACTCATATCCATCCTGTGGATGGTAGTGGCTAGTTATTGTGTACTCATATCCATCCTGTGGAGGTAGTGAGTTAGTGTTAGTGATGGTAGTGTATATGTGTACCTCATATCCATCCTGTGGATGGTAGTGGCTAGTTTATTGTGTACCTCATATCCATCCTGTGGATGGTAGTGGCTAGTTTATTGTGTACCTCATATCCATCCTGTGGATGGTAGTGGCTAGTTTATTGTGACTCATATCATCGGGATGGTAGAGGCTAGTTATTGGATCATGCCACTAGTGGATGGTAGGAGGAGGTAGTAAGTAAACAGTAGGAGGTATGGTAGTAGGTACTATATCACGTGGAGGTGAGGTAGGTAGTATGGAGTACAACAGAGGATGGTAGGGTAGTATGTGAGTACAGATGGAGGTAGGAAGAGTAGGTACGGAAGGCATGGGGAAGGAGGTAGGATGGAGGTAGGAATGGGAGGTAGTAGGAGTTGAGGTAAAATGAGGATAGGTAGGAAGGAGGTAGAAGAGGAGGTAGGAAGGAGGTAGGAAGAGAGAGATGGAGGAAGGTAGAAGGGAGGTAGAAGGAGGATAGGAAGGGAAGGTAGGTAGGAGAGAGGAGGTAGGAAGGGAGGTAGAGGTAGGAAGGAGGTAGAAGGAGGTAGGAAGGAGGAGGGAGGTAAGAAGGAGGTAGGAAGGGAGGTAGGAAGGAGGAGGTAAGGAAGGTAGGTAAGAAGGAGGAGGTAGAAGGGAGGTAGGAAGGAGGTGAAGGGAGGTAGAAGGAGGTAGAAGGGAGGTAGGAAGGGAGGTAGGAAGGGGAGGAAGGAGGAGGTAAGAAGGGAGGTAGGAAGGAGGTAGGAAGGAGGTAGGAGGGAGGTAGGAAGAGAGGTAGAGGGGTAGGAAGGGAGGTAGGAAGGGAGAGGAAGGGAGGTAAGAAGGGAGGTAGGAAGGAGGTAGGGAAGGAGGGAGGAAGGAAGGAAGGGAGGTAGGAAGGAGGTAGGAAGGGAGGAGGTAAGAAGGAGGTAGAAGGAGGAGGAGGGAGGTAGGAGGAGTAGGAAGGAGGAGGTAGGGGAGTAGAAGAGGAGGAGGAGGAGGTAAGAAGGGAGGTAGGAAGGGGTAGGAAGGAGGGAGGAGGTAAGAAGGAGGTAGGAAGGAGGTAGGAAGGAGGAGGTAAGAAGGAGGTAGGAAGGTAGAGGAAGGGAGGTAGGAAGGTAAGGAGGTAGGAAGGGAGGGAGGTAAGAAGGGAGGAGAAGGTAGGAGAGGAGGAGAGGGAGGTAGGAAGGAGGTAGAAGGAGTGAAGGAGGTGGAAGGGAGGTAGGAAGGGAGGGAGGTAGGAAGGTAGGTAGGGAGGTAGGAAGGGAGGGAGGTAAGAAGGGAGGTAGGAAGGTAGGTAGGAAGGGGGAGGTAAGAAGGGAGGTAGGAAGGTAGGTAGGAAGTGAGGGAGGTAAGAAGGGAGGTAGGAAGGTAGGTAGGAAGGGAGGGAGGTAGGTAAGGAGGGAGGTAGGAAGGGAGGGAGGTAAGAAGGGAGGTAAGAAGGTAGGTAGGAAGGGAGGGAGGTAGGTAAGAAGGGAGGTAGGAAGGGAGGGAGGTAAGAAGGGAGGTACAAGAGTATCAAGAGTTTAACTCTTCAACCAAGAGTTCTGTGTCAGTATGAGTGTTGGTTACTGTTATTATTGTCACTGTCTTCTGTTAGATAGACGCTGGTGCATCTTAGACACACAAACAATCTTTAACACATTAGCATTCTCTCTCACTCTCTCACACACTCTCACTCTCTCACTCTCTCACACTCTCTCACTCTCTCACTCTCTCACACACTCACACTCTCTCACACACAGTGTCTCACACACCAGTGTTATTCTTGGTATATGTGAATGACATGACGGATGGGATAGACTCAGAAGTGTCTCTGTTCGCAGATGATGTGAAATTAATGAGGAGAATCACATCGGATGAGGACCAAGCAGGACTTCAAACAGACCTGGACAAGCTTGACATCTGGTCTAGCAACTGGCTTCTCGAATTCAATCCCACCAAATGCAAAGTCATGAAGATCGGAGAAGGACAAAGAAGACCGCTGACAGAGTACAGGCTAGGTGGACAAGGGCTACAAACCTCGGGAAAGGAGAAAGACCTTGGGGTGAGTATAACGCCAAGTACGTCTCCGGAGGCACACATCAACCAGATAACCGCGGCAGCATATGGGCGACTGGCAAACCTAAGATTAGCGTTCCGTTACCTAAACAAGGAATCGTTCAAGACACTGTACACCGTGTACGTCAGGCCCATACTAGAATATGCAGCACCAGTCTGGAACCCACACCTGGTCAAGCACGTAAAGAAACTAGAAAAAGTGCAAAGGTTTGCGACAAGGCTAGTTCCACAACTCAGGGGTCTGTCCTATGAAGAAAGGTTGAGGGAAATAGGACTAACAACACTGGAGGAAAGAAGGGTCAGAGGAGACATGATAACGACATACAAAATACTGCGGGAATCGACAAGGTAGACAGGGACAGGATGTTCCAGAGAGGGAACACAGAAACAAGGGGACACAACTGGAAGCTGAAGACTCAGATGAGTCAAAGGGATGTTAGGAAGCATTTCTTCAGCCACAGAGTAGTCAGGAAGTGGAATAGTCTAGAGAAAGATATAGTGGAGGCAGAAACCATACATAGTTTTAAGACGAGGTATGATAAAGCTCATGGAGCAGGGAGAGCAGAGACCCAGTAGCGGACAGCGAAGAGGCGGGGCCAGGAGCTGAGTCTCGGCCCCTGCAACCACAATTAGGTGAGTACACTCTCACTCTCTCACACACTCTCACTCTCTCACACTCTCTCACTCTCTCACACTCTCTCACTCTCCACTCTCACTCTCTCACACTCTCACTCTCTTACACTCTCACTCACACTCTCTCACTCTTCACTCTCACTCTCTCACACACTCTCACTCACACTCTCTCACTCTCACTCTCTCACACACTCTCACTCACACTCTCTCACTCTCACTCTCTCACACACTCTCACACTCTCACTCACACTCTCTCACTCTTCACTCTCACTCTCTCACACACTCTCACTCTCTCACACTCTCACTCTCTTCACTCTCACTTTCTCACACACTCTCACTCACACTCTCACACTTTTCACTCTCACTCTCTCACACACTCACTCTCTCACACTCTCTCACTCTCTCACACACTCTCACTCTCTCACACTCTCACTCACACTCTCACTCTTCACTCTCACTCTCTCACACACTCTCACTCACACTCTCTCACTCTTCACTCTCACTCTCTCACACACTCTCACTCTCTCACACTCTCACACTCTTCACTCTCACTCTCTCACACACTCTCACTCACACTCTCACACTTTTCATTCTCACTCTCTCACACACTCTCACTCTCTCACACTCTCTCACTCTCTCACACACTCTCACTCTCTCACACTCTCACTCACACTTTCACTCTTCACTCTCACTCTCTCACACACTCTCACTCTCTCACACACTCTCACTCTCTCACACTCTCACTCACACACTCTCTCTCACACTCTCTCACTCTCACTCCCTCAACTCTCAATCACACTCTCTCACTCTTCACTCTCACTCTCTCACACACTCTCACTCTCTCACACACTCTCACTCTCTCACACACTCTCACTCTCTCACACACTCACTCTCTCACTCTCCACTCTCACTCTCTCACACACTCACTCTCTCACACTCTCTCACTCTCCACTCTCACTCTCTCACACACTCACTCTCTCACACTCTCTCACTCTCCACTCTCACTCTCTCACACTCTCTACCCACTCTCACTCTCTCACACCTCACTCTCACACCCTAGCTCCACACTCACTCTCTCACACACACAAGTCCACAACATCCAACTCCACCACACTGTCCACACATCACAAGTCCTCACACTCTCACAACATCTCCACCACAAGGCTCTCACAACATCACAAGTCACACCACATCACTCCACAACTCACATCACACACACAAGGCTCCACAACATCACAAGTCCACACACAAGGCTCCACAACAACACAAGTCACACACACAAGGCTCCACAACAACACAAGTCACACACACAAGGTACCACAACAACACAAGTCACACACACAAGGTACCACAACAACACAAGTCACACACACAAGGCTCCACAACAACACAAGTCACACACACAAGGCTCCACAACATCACAAGTCACACACACAAGGCTCCACAACATCACAAGTCACACACACAAGGCTCCACAACATCACAAGTCACACACACAAGGTACCACAACATCACAAGTCACACACACAAGGTCCACAACAACACAAGTCACACACACAAGGTACCACAACAACACAAGTCACACACACAAGGCTCCACAACAACACAAGTCACACACACAAGGTACCACAACATCACAAGTCACACACACAAGGTACCACAACAACACAAGTCACACACACAA